>BHDV01011122.1:156349-227241 GCA_005406045.1 Adoxophyes honmai
TGGATGTTTATCTATATATAAGTAAGTTTATCCGTTGTCTAGTACCCATAACACAGGCATTAAATTGCCTACTTTGGGACTAGGGAATTGGTGTAAGAATTGTCCAATGATATTCAATGATATATCAATGATATTCAATGATATCAATGATGTTGTGAAATGAGTCAATTGATTTTTCTACACAATATTCTTGAGGATACGTGCATATGTATTTTTGAGGATAATTTATTATTAATCATAATTAGCCACATTGACTGTAAGAATGATAGGGTAGTAAAGGTAGTAAGGAGGAAACATAATAATTACCAATACCTACCGTGCAAAAATAATTTAATTAATTATGTTAATTATAGTTACTAAGTATGCTTCAAACGAATAAAAAACGACGCAAATAACAGATTGGCAATAAATCTATATTTGATTTTCGATAACTCTGTATACATATTCGAATGATCTGGAAATCGTGAATTGCAGACGGAGGTCTCATTATGAGGTGTACGTATATTTCTGCAATGGCAGGTCGTAGGTATTTGCTTATTTGCTTTGAATTATATTTTAATGATGTGCAAACCAAACAGGATTACGAGATCGAAATATGTGTTTGTCTATTTTCCTATTAAATAAGAAATTTGGTTAGATATAGCAAAAATTTACATTAACAATAAAAAAAGTTTAGTATTTACGAGCCTTGACCATGAATGAAACAGTTGCTAATTGTAATATTAAAAACAACAATACTAAACTTAATCAACGCCTATAGGAATGAATTATTGGCCACTTTCACTGAATTTAGTCTATGACTACAGTCCATATCATACCATCAAAACAATTCAGAATACCCGATTTAAAACCTGGAAGTTGTGCAAAATAAAACATGAACCGAACACTGAAATACCAATTTCCAATTTCAAATAGAAACTCGTTTAAAAAAAATCAACCGAGTCTTCGTAGTGGCCAGCAATCACGGCTAAAAACCATCCACTATCCAAACAAACTCAGTGCGATGCACAAATAATAGCCGCCGGGAAATATCGAATGTTTGAAGTGGCAACCCACTTTTTGGAATAGCCGGTTGCCTCAAACTGCACTTGGCTTATTTCAAAAGGAAACACAATTTTTGCGCATTGATATTGCACGAAAATTGTGTTTGCTTGCAGCATTTTCTGAACGCTGTTTTTTGCTTTTCTTATTAGTTGAAGCTAGTGTTGTGGTAGTTATTATTTTGATGGTTATTAAACAAAGTAAGAATAGCGATGACGACTAAGTTCAAGATCTAAAAAATGTGACAAAGGCAAAGGTCAATCAAAAGTCAAATCAAACTTATAGAGTGGAAGCTTGTGACTTTCCTCGTGTAAAAAAGGTAACATTGTGTCCTAGTAATTTTTGTCTGACAGAAGAAAGAAAAAAAAGTACAATATTTAACATTTTATAATCCAAGGAATGGCGGGCCAAATACTTTTTTTCGTCGCCCGGCCTATTCTATGGTCAGCCTAAAAAAAAACAACGAATTTCAAAGTTGACAGTTCGAGTTCTTAAGAGGGTAACATGTGGGCTTAGTAACAGCCACATCCACAGATACGACTCTCCAAAACTGAATAAAGATTCCACAGAGCCCGAAACTCGCAAAATTCTAAGCTTGAAATCAACTAATGCAGCGGAGGCGAGGCACGATTTAACTTGGCAGCGTAGAAAAAGTTTGTAATTCGAAAATTGCATTAAGTGCTTTCTTTTTGAGAAGAAAAAGGAACTTGGCTTCAATTACGGTTGCTGTGCCGTTTCTTTATATTTGGCTAGAGTGAAGGCTAGTTACGACGGTTTACGTGGACTAATATTAGATTGTAACATGTTCCTAGTTTTAACTACTAAGTTACAATTATAAAAGCGGAAGCCTCCCGCAGATAATATTCTTTATCTTCCGACAGCTGGAACACTGACTGTAAACATTCCATTTTTTATTTTACTTTCTCCTTAACGTGATCTTTATGCATTTTTCAGAGACACAGTTGTATTTAAATATTATGGAAATGTTGAAAATTACCACATCGTATTTCACATTCTTAATTTAGTACAGACTTGTGTTGTTCTGCGCGACGTGTAGACCTTAGTTTTGTAATGTTAGAAAAAAAAGTAACCAATACTCTATTTAATTCCTACAACTCGATCAACGTAGACGTATCCACTAAGAGTTTAACGATCACCACTGTTTTCTTAGCCAAATTTTAATAATAGTACAATCTTGTCAAATTAAATTAAGCACAATAAATCTTTACAAGAATTGGAAATAAAAAATCCTTCATTGAAGTCGCTCCTGCCGAACCACCCCAAGATTGCCTAAGCATAGCCGCAACATTGGTGAAAGCATTGATTTTTGCATTCAAATAATTAAAGTATGATCAATGAACAGTTACTATTTTTATCAAATAAACATCTAATTTAAAAAAAACTTTATGCAGTTAGTTCCTCTGGCAATTTCAAGTCACTGAAACGAGGTGTCTGTTTCCAAGGAAAAAAGAAAATGTCGTTCTTATTTCAAACTGCGAACTGTTTTCAATTTACTTTTCCTATTTTAAACCCGACGTTCCTATTGGGTGCCTGGCTGCAAACGATCTTAACTGGCAGGAAAAATAGTAGCACTTTTTTGTGGCCAGTTACTTCAGAATAGAGTTCATAAAGGCTTGGTTGTTGAACGTTTAATAAAAGAAAGAGGTATTCCTCAAAATGTAGCTAATAAATAAACAAGCATTCTGTTTATTATTAAACAAAATCAGATACACCTTATAGCTATAATAGCTTTTTTAAACTACGAATTGATTCCAAGTAGATAAATCACTTCTTATAAAAAAAAATCTACATTTTTACTGCTGAAAACCAACTACGCCAACAATGAAAAAAAAACTAGCTTACCTATATAAAAGTTCTCCAAGAAAAATACGCTCATGTTACCAAAGTGTCAGAAAAATACTATTCCATGCTCCGATTACAGAAGAGGAAAAATATATTAAGTAAGTTACCTGTAATATGGCCATATAAATGTTGGAACTGATGTAACAAAATGGCTGATATGTGGGTAAAGTTGGATTGGAGCTGGCAAATTGGACTGCTTTCCATAAAGATAGGACTGCCGGGAGGTGAATAGTCCAAATAAATAATGTTAGTGTTTGATTTTATCTGGAATCCATTTTGGTTTCGTCCGATGCATTGGCTGGTATTAGGTAGTTTATTTTATAACACGTTAAACGGCTAGTTTTTTAGGGTTCCGTACCCAAAGGGTAAAAACGGGACCCTATTACTGAGACTTCGCTGTCTGTCCGTCCGTCCGTCTGTCTGTCACCAGGCTGTATCTCACGAACCGTGAGAGCTAGAGAGTTGAAATTTTCACAGATGATGTATTTCTGTTGCCGCTATAACAACAAATACTAAAATTAAAATAATAATAATAATTAAGGGGGGCTCCCATACAAAAAAAGTGTTTTTTTTTGTTATTTTGGATCTATTTAAATAACTGTAACAGGTAAATACTTGAAATGCTCACAGAATATTTAATTAAATATTTACTTTAAAATAAATTAATTAAAATAAAATAAAATTAGTATTTAAGGGGGGCTCCCATACAAAAATTCTCATTTTTTGCAGTTTTTGGTACGGAACCCTTCGTGCGCGAGTCCGACTCGCACTTGGCCGGTTTATTTTTTTTATTATTTAATTGCCTCTTGCGACACGGAAGAAGAAGAGAAGAAGAAAGGAGTTTTTCTAAACTCGACGCCAAACGGGACTAAAATGTACATTTGATATTGGAATTTAAGATGATACTATTGACGGTTTATCGATATTCTTCGCTTATCAACAAGCTGTATGATAAACGCAACATCCTATAAATAAAACTCAACCACCACGAAACAAAGATGGGTTGACTTATTTTTATTCCACGCATAACTGTAACTAAAAGAAAAACGTGGTCACCAAATCGCACGAAAACAGCTATCCGGGTTATTTACTCGTGGTATTCACTTTTATCTCGAATTAAAGTTGGCCCGTTTATTAAAGAAGTTTCCCGGGTATTTCTATCTAATTCCGTTGATTGCTAATGTCTTCACAGTGAACTTTTACGACATTCCGTAGTCACGTTATCTTCTCAATTGATTGAGTTTTGGCGCCAACCCGGATAAGCCAATCAGGACGTTGTTAAACTGAACAAGATGGCGGACAGGAGAGCTGGGTTAAAACGTGTGTTTACAATAAAAAAAAGAAATATAAAACGCTTAGTGAAATAGGTTAATGCACATTTTAGGCGTTAAGCTAGCAATCAACCGTTTTAAACCTAAAAATGAAGCTGATAATGGCTTCTAAACTTGAAATAATTATGGTTTTACTTACATAGCGTTTCGTGTGATCTGCCTGCCCCATTTGAGATTACAGGCGTGATGTGTAACAACAAAAAAAAAGGTACATATTTTTGTAAACCTGCAGGTTTCAGGTAAGAGCATGTCCTCAATAATTTGTATGGAGGTTGCAATGGAGGGTTGCTTGTACTTATTGACGAGTTTCCAACGTAAAGTCAAACTTTTCGTAATTCTGTAAACGTGTCATGAATACATTTGCGAGTTCGGAAAAAGCTGATACATTTAAATGGGAAACAAAGTCTGTTTTTAGAAGTAAATAAGTAACTTGTATTTTCGTTGGCCGACGTAGGGATGGGGGATGAACAGGAAAGTACCTGCGTGCTTCAGATTACTTGAATTAAATACAAAACAACAAATTCTGTGTTCAGTGGGATTCTTGCCAAATTAACGTATGGACGGAATACATGATTATGCCTTTTTAAAGTACCATAGGCGTGATTTTGTAAAAAAGGAAGATAAAGAGCATACGAAGTGATACATAGTCACAACCATGACTATTTCACGCTTCGTAGACTCTTCTAGCATAATTTTAGATTTATAGTGATTAATTAGTGACAGTCACCTATTTCCGCGGAAGAAATGGAGAGGTATTATTGTAACCCAAAACCATACAGGCTCGATTAAGTTTCATAAACAGTTGACCATCGATCCAAACCCACAGTAAAGTAAAAAAGAATGACAACTATTCAGTTGGCGAACAATTAAAGGTCCGTGGTAGGAGCGCCGCGGTCCGTTTTCCTTCAGCGAGATTGGATTTGACGCGTTCCTTTGTCTCTTTGTTTATTCCCTTTTTTATCAAGCGGAGGGTAGATTTACATTGATTTATTTACCTTTTGAGGTTTAAAAATGCGACTGAGATAACCCGGTGGCTGCTATTAAACAGGGCACCTTTTCATGGCCTTTACTTATGGGATAATTTTGAACCAACAATAGACTAAGTAGTAAAAAATCGGACTGGTTAGATCATCTTCCCAAACTCATTATTCTCTGGTAGCAAAATGTTCATTCGCACTTCAAATGCCTTTTTTTTTTCATTGTCCTTTTTACTAAAGCTTATTTTTAGTGAAAATTAACGGATTACTCACGTTGTTTATACCGAGATTAGCTCGACATGTTTCGGATCAATCCGTGATCGGAATCTATGCGCGTCTGTCCGCTGCCGTGGCGCGTAGCTCCAGATGATGGATCACGGATTGATCCGAAACATGTCGAGCTAATCTCGGTATACACAACGTGAATAATCCGTTAATTTTCACTATGAGTGAGTCTCACGGTAGTTTTATGTGTAAAAAAACTTATTTTCCAAGTACATAGCATTTTTCCCCAATTGGAATCGACACAAAAACGGTGTCTACGGAGCTCCGATTTCTGTGTTATTTTTGGCCCTTTAGATCTATGAAAACGTAACATAACCTTTGTGTGGTTCTGTGTTGATTCATGTTGGAAAAAATGCTGTGAATAGATGCATCAGTAAAACACGTTATTGGCGAATGAGCTATATGAGAAAAAATGCGAATGGTAAATTTTTCGTTAGGAAATAACGGTCTCTGCATATGTCCAGCTCTATCCAATACACGTGATACACGTGATACAGGAGTTAGTGAGAGCGAGGGCTACTCCGTTTTTGTTACAAACGCTAGGTTAAGCTAACTCGGGTTACTCGGGTGTAAACAATCTAAGTCGAGGTCAGCTGCAAGCCCGCGGTGAATCATTTCCGAGACGTTTCCTGCTCTTGCTTATCTTGCGACTATTTATTGCTTAGTTTGTGCTATGTATACGAGTATATCTTTTGTAGCCATCAATACTACGTATAAGAGTAGATATGTCATCGGAAAATAACAAATACTTAGGAAATTTATAAACTTTCATAGGATTCTAAACGATAGACAAAAACTTTTTTGCGCTCACTTTTTCGCAAAAGTTAATCTATTTTTCGCAAAATTTTATCTAATCTAATCTAACCTAATCTAGCTTAACAAAAACTAATCTGACCTAAACTAACATAATCTAACCTAACCTAAAATGATACTTTTACGAAAATGTGGGCGTAAAATAATATGATTCGTCTCTCGCTTAAAATCTTACGGAAGTTTATAACTTTCCTAGATTTTTTTTGGAAAATGTATAAATTTACGGATCTTGTTATTTTCCAGTGACAGATACATGTATAACTAATAACATGCAGCTGCCAAAACTTTTCATAACATTTTCGAGAAGCTTCTGGCCACGAGTAAATAGATAGAGTTCGTACTTATTTTACAACTTAGAAATACGAATGGTCTGACGGGCTATTGTCAGTGTTTTTTTACTTTCCGACTGTTAGGTACTTAGTTAAATATAAGCAGTTGTCGAGATACGCCGTTGAAGGTCTACGGCGTAGCGCGTGATGAGCGTAGCACCGTCGTAGCCGAATGTTACAAATGGAATTGGCTTATAAAAAGGTATAAAATTGACTTATAAAGAGATGCGTGAAAAATTAAAGAACCGTTTTGTTAACCCGTTTTTGGTTCGTGAACGTTTAAACTATTTTATCTAAATCCATATTATAATGTTCCTACTATACGTTCAGACGGAAAATATCCTACCCTACATTAAGAGGATAGGAGTCGCCCCGCTTCAAACCGCTTCTCCATACAAACGTAGTCCCCTGTTTTCTCCGTGAATAATGACATTAGAGCAAAAATTTTTTTTACGTTATATTGGTATCTGTTTTGGCTATGCCCCTATGTTTTGCTTTTATCGATATTCTAAAAAATAAAAAAAATAAAAATAAAAAAATCGAAAAAAGCAAAACATAGGGGCTAGCCAAAACAGATACCAATATAACGTAAAAAAAATTTTTGCTCTAATGTCATTATTCACGGAGAAAACAGGGGACTACGTTTGTATGGAGAAGGTGGTTTAAAGCGGGGCGACTCCTATCCTCTTAAAGAACCTGTATTCTGTGGTAGCATTATGTTTACTTTTTAAATAGGTGACGATCAAAAAAATAAACAAATAATTTCAAATTTGGAACATAATAAAATAAGGCATCAAAATACTCGTGATTCTCCGTGAAATAGGTATTTTCAGTTTTATTTCAACCTCTACTTTTATTATTATTATGCAAAATCACTTCAATAATTAAAACAGTTCACAGATAAGCTAGTTTCTTCGTTGATTGGTTTTCGAGTCCGTTGCGTCGTGTGTCGTGTCGCAATCGTCTCGTCTTGTCTACTGAGCTGAGTCGCTAGAGGTTAAGGTATATTTTAGGCAACAGGCTAGCAACCTGTCACTATACCTCTGAACTTAAATTTGAAATATGCTAGAAGTAGCTACGTACGTGAAACAGTCATATAGCGTATATATTTGTATGTAGCGTTTCGTGTGCTCTGCCTACCCAGAAAAACAGTGTGTGATTTGTGACTATTTTGTCGTGACAAATCATAGATGAAACAGAATAATTTTAAACAAAAAAAACCGACTTCAAATTTGACAGTATTTTGAAAGTATTCTGTTTACTGAATGTAAATTCTTGACTTCATCAACAAATTACCGAAAACGCCGTACATGACCCTATAACATTTGAAGAGTTCCCTTGAATTCTCCAAGATTCCATCATCAAATCCTGATTTCGTGCCAATGGGACCAATTTCGAGTTATAACCTTTCGATTAAAAAAAAAATTTTGAAAATCGGTTCACGGGTCTCCGAGATATCGAATAACATAGGTATACAAAAAAAAATTGGGTCGAATTGAGAACCTCCTCCTTTTTTTGAAGTCGGTTAAAAAAAAACAAGCAAAGCGGCTTCTGAAATAACATTCCTTTTTCCCACAATTGAAAAGCTAAATAACAAGAAACTAAATATAAAAGCATTGTTCTCTAACAAGCTTACGTCTGGGTCTAACAATATGTTTTTAGGGGAGAAGGTTGTAAAAACATACGGGATTAGTACGGACTTAGGCCCTTGTTCCACGGGGCCCCGGATTGCAGACGATAACATCTCTAGTTAATGGAATTGGGCGCAAATACGGAATAAGGGGGTTTCACATGGCCACCGCGTTTAATAACCGAAAATGGTTTGATTTGTTCTTTATATTTCAAGAAACAGTGACTGGTTAAGATCGAATGTGTGTTCTGATTTGACCACAGATTGCTTAAAATAACTAGACACGCCATTTTGTTACTCTGTCAAACTTGTACACCGTAATGACAGCTCAAACAAAACAAAAACTACGACAAACAGTCAATTTGTCATTTTTGTCTTTTTTCTTGCATGCGGGACAGAGAAGGCAAATTTGTACTTATTATGACTACTCCCCGTGTGGTGTCGGGTTTCGAACACCTCTCCATTTCCTTCGTGGATGTTATAGAGCCATATTTAGCACAATTTGAGGTTTAAAATTACATAAAAAAGCCATAATAGTGAGAGGTGGCGTGGCAGTCGCCTAAGCATACCCAAACCAATTTCATTGGTAACCTCTTACGACATCCACGAAAGAAATGGAGAGGTATAATTTTAAACCTGAAACCACATGACTATTTCATTCATTTAAGCTTAAAATTTGATTCTAGTGATAGATTGCTAGCCCGTCACCAAAGTACCTTAACTTATTTTCTTAGTGACTCTTCTGAAATGCACGGACGAAATGGATAGATGTAAATTTTACTAAAATATACTGTTTAACTCACATAATAATATAACAAGGCCGTGGCGCGTAGCTCCAGATGATGGATCACGGATTGATCCGAAACATGTCGAGCTAATCTCGGTATAAACAACGTGAGTAATCTGTTAATTTTTACTATGAGTGAGTCTCACGGTAGTGTGTAAAATATAACATTAACCTAACTGTTTTGCCTATGTACCTATAAACGCTCGGTCTATTAGCTTCCGCTTAAGGCCCGCCACGCCACACCTCGTGTCGTGTGTCGGCGCCCTAGTCTAAACACCAATTCCGGTAATAGATTTTCTTTTAACTAGTTTTGTTTCCAAGTTTCCCAGTTAAACTTGTGTAATCGGGGTCAATTTTTGCCGACGCGAGAGATTAGAACTCTAGTTGTGAGGCAATTATTTAAGGACAGTCGGAAATGTGTGAAATTACTGTTCCGCTATTGTACCTAGTAGCTAACATACCCGGCGAACTTTGTTCCGCCTAGAGGTTTTTGTCTGAGTCTGACGTCATGCTACGATTACAATTTATGCTGCAAATCTATGAACATGAAGAGTTTGTTTGTTCGTTAGTTTGTTTGTTTGATTGAACGTGCTAATCTCAGGAACTACTGCTTCTAATTGAAAAAAAAAAAAAATTTGTGTTGGATAGACCATATATAGAGGAAGGCTTTAGGCTATATATCACCACACTGCATCCAATAGGAGCGAAGAAACACTGCAAAATGTGGAAAAAACGGGGGAAATTAGGTACCCAAATTCATTATACCACGCGGACGGAGTCGCGGGCACAGCTAGTGAAATGTAAGATATTTAGAACCTTTTACACGTAATTTCATCTAACGTCGCCATTCTAACTTTTGCAAGGGATTCGTTTCGATCAATTTCTATGGAACTATGTTTTCTTCTGGGATAAAACCAAAACAATTGAAATTTTTATAATTAAGAACATAGGCTCATTACGACAGGGTTGTAAGGCAAGTACCTACATCCGGACTAGCGCTTAATCGTCCAGTTTCAAAAGTTTACTAACAGACTCTATTCTCCCATTACACGAGTTATCAATATAAGTTCAACTATACAAGTTCATTTGTTTGTTTTATGCAGTTTGCGAGCCGACGCCAGAAATGTGTTCATAGTTAATTAGGGTTTGTGTAATTAATTTGAAGTTATTGCGTAATAAGCAATATAGAAATACTTGGCAACTGCTGCCGTGTGAAACTTAATCTCATATAAATAACCGCGAAACGGTTGCTATTTGAGATTGTACTAATATTTACAGTAATTTACTTCGCTTTTTCTACATCTGTCAACTCCGATTGACGTGTGTGTCGAACGTGAATTTATTTCGAAATATTGTCAGTGTTAGTCATACATTTTCCGTCATTTTACAAACGAGACTAAGATTGCTTTAGAATTGTCAAAATTAACGCAATACTGGTAACATGATTTGAAACAATCATTCCTAAAACATGGCTGTAAACCGTCGCGTCTATAGCCCATCCACAATATCTAGTAAAAAAATACTGATATATCTACTCTACTGCTACATACAATACATACATATATGTATAAACATCACGTCAGTATTCCCAAATGGGGCAGGCAGAGCTCACGAAATGTTACACAGATAAAACCACGGCTACTACACGTTTCGTTGCAACTTCGAGCACAATTTTAGGTTAAAAATAGACGAAAGAAGTAAAACAGTGACAGGTTGTCAGTCTGTCGTCTAAGGCCGGTCACATACATTCGGAATTTTTCCGTTCGGAATCCCGAGTCGGACTTTCCGAACGCAGTCAATCCATACAAAATCAATGGACCGCCACACACATTCGGAAAAAATCCGTGCGGAATTCCGAACGGAAAGCTTCCGAATGTGTGTGGCGGTCCATAGATTTTGTATGGATTGACTGCGTTCGATTTTCTGATTCGGGATTCCGAACGGAAAAATTCCGAATGTATGTGGCCGGCCTAAAGCATACCTAACGCTAAGCAAACCAATTTCTTAGTCGCCTCTTGCGACTTGCGACATAAATAAATAACGAGTTCTTACTTAGTATTTACTTTACAAATTATACATAAAGAGCAAAGCTCAATCATTTCGCATGATACGTAAGCCCCGCCAGTATCAATACTAACAGAAACTATCATGTTGTTTACGACATGTATTCAGAGCTATAAAACGTGAGACGGCGCTTTCAGCTGGTATCTGGCAACCCTTTCTACCGTTTTATTGTTCCGAGTTATTCCTTCTATTCCCAATCGATGGGCGTAAACATCTCGCGCATAGACAACGCTGTTATGAGAAATGTTTACTACCGCTGTCGCCTGTTTTTAAAATTAAAAAGTAATGCATTTCGCGCCCGGTGAGCATAGATTTTTTAATCTGTATTCAGTTTGAGGCTTTATTGCGTTATGGATATGGCAGCTCAGTTGAAACCACACAAAGAAAAAAAAAGAATTAGGTATAGAAACGAATGATTATTTTGCCAGCAACACAACCAGTTCCTGATAAAATTGATGAAAAACGTCCCACCGGTTGAGAATGCATTTATTTACTCCATTAGGTACTGATGTTAATGAGAAGAGATTCAACTGAATGTTACCATTATTAAATTCCAATTTATTTTTAATTTTCTTTGCCGGAATTTCTTTTGTTTACTCACTAAAAGAAACGAGAGCCATTAGTAACGCCACGTCCCAATTCCAAACACGAAGTCGCAAACGTGACGGGCAACTTATTTTCAAAACGACAATTTTCTCCTTAGAAGGTGAGAAAATTCCCAAGTCAAGTGATAAAGGCAGAAACATCAACTTTGTTAATTAATTCGCACCTACTGCCGTAATGAACGGTAACTCAATAAAAAGCGAATGGGATTCGCAATAAAAAGAAAATCTCACAAAAGTTATAATTGGAACGCACCGCTGCAGGGCTCGGTCCGAATCCCGCTGAACTAAAAATATACAACATTAAATTTTAATTGGGAAATGATTTAAAATACAATTACAGCCCGGGCCGGCTGTCGTCGTGTTTCCGTTTGATTATTTAAATGCAGCCATTATTTTGAGATGATATTGTGAATTATTTGCATTATTTTGCAATTGCAATTTTTCATCTTTTTTGACGTTTGGACACAATGCGGTATCGCAGCATTTATATCAGAGACTTTGATTACATTCGTTAATGGCCATCAGAAGGATAATTAAACCGGTATTGATCAGATTCGAATTTCAAAAGCTTAACGGCCAGTGCTAAAATTTCAATCGTATTTGTTTAAAACTGTTCGCCGCATCGTTCCATTGTACTTGCGATGCGATACCATTTTTTTTTCCAACAAGGGGTTGCCAATAATGTCCATGCCACGGGTTTTTCTTTTTTTTCTTTGCCATAATGATAAATAATGTGGCTCAATTATTTATACTTCAAACCGAGTGTAGCGTAATTGGCGCCAAAATTTGGACACTGAAAACAGTCAATTTTTTTTTTCCGATTATGATCCAGATACTAAACCCATACAGCCAGCGAGAGTAATCTATTTGTTTTTCCATTTGGTGAATGGAACTGCACTTCGAATTCGATTGGCGTTTGCAGAGCTGATGAATGCAGCATGCAGTTTTGTGTGACGCATAACGAGAAAACTTTGAATGTGCAAAGTTGGTCGAGCTATAAAGAGGATTTTATGTTTTGCAGATATAACGCTTTCGATTTAGGACTTATATGATTTTGATGGCTTTTATCGGTGAGGAAACTAACTCAACTAATGTGAAATCATGTTTAAATTATCTACACGTTCCGGCCACGTTTAAACATGTGTCTTGAACGTGATTAATTATTTAAAAACTTGTCATAAATCTTTTGTTGGTACATTTACTTTGTTAGGACCCCGAGAAGACACACCAAATGATCCACAAATCTTTTCGCAAATCCATCACATCTCTTTTTTCCTAACAGAACCTCTAGAATTAAGCCTCATAAGATTCTATGACCGTGAAATAGTCGATATATTGGTTACGATTCGCTAGCGACTCGGCGAGATAAAATTTTATCTCGATCCGGAAAAAACAGATGTTACAATACGGCGATTATACTCAAGAATACGATCTTCTATCGATCTCGTTCCATGGACAGTGGACTAGGGTTGGGCAGGTTGATCGATATCGATGATCAGAAGCGTACGTCTTTGCACAGGCATTTTTTTAAATAAATAATTTAGGAACTTAGTAGGCTACCACCACCACTGCATGATAAGACGCAAGCATGATGTCTTTCAAACTTTATATTAGCTCATTTTTAGCAGCGAAAACTCAATCTCAGCACTATATCTACCAGCGTTGCCTTGCTTGACTCGGACAAGTGATCGAGGGTAAGCAAAAGGTATTCAATCGCGGTTCAGGCCTTCTGTAATTAATGACAGAAAGGCTTAATTGAAATCCTCGGTTCGGATTGCATAGAAAGATTCAATATTTTTTTTAACTACAACACTGACATATATTTCTGTATATGTATTTGTGTTGAAGAGATATCTAAATAATGCGTAAGACACAATTCCCTTTTTGTCTGCGCTTCTGTAAAATTAATAAATCACATATCCGACCTGTACTTTCTCAATTCGAAAATCATGTTCACTCTTCTTACGAATTACGCCACTTCAGTTGTACAGTTTTGACCCCAAAGGTTAAACGCTATTATCTCTGAACGATGAAATAATCACACGATAAACGCGAATCGATCGATGACTCACGTTTATTGATAGTTATTCATTACAGTGTAGTTGGCGGAAGTCAATGTTTAGCTAACATCTATTCATAAAAAATGTAAGTCATGTTTCGAATACTTGTAGTCAAATAAAGGTTAAATACAATTATTAGAGCCACATACTCTAGAAAGACAATTATTCGCAAGTTTTAAACGCACATTCCTAGACTACGAGTACTATTTAGTACGCAATAAATTGGGATATTAATAAAAATAATAGATTGTTCGATAATGTTACGTTGTAGCAAAGTCATTCAAGGATAGGCAAAATGCGATAAATATTCTACTAGTAATGCATAATAGGTATGCGAGGTGCTCCAATTATCTAAAATTCTAAGTAATAACGTAAACGTCACAAATCAATTAACTCATATCAAAACCTCTTCACTTTTCATTAAAAGTAATAAAAGTATCTAATCTAAAAGCATAATACTAATCACAAGTATTTTAGCATAATAAAGTAACTGACGTCGGCTCTGTATTGTACGCGAACCTAAATTAATATAAAATTACAGTCAAGATAGTTACAGCTTACTGTCAAACCTTAGCCTAATCATGAAAGAAAAATGGATACCAACATTGCCTAGCATGGGACGGCGCAGCGACCACCACATCGAAGATGGGATAGGGCTGCGCCAGCAAGTGCTGCGCCGCCGCGAATCTGTTGCACACCTCTAGTCCACAATACACAGACTGCCACGCACATTCTTTCACCGACTCCACCACACTCCACTTCACCCGCATATCGACACTTTCACAGCACTACGCTCCCAAAAATTACATTTTAAAACAAAAATCGAACACAACTACCGTTGTTGGTGAAGGTTCACATTCTTTCGATTAGATTAAGTTTACGTTGGACATGATTTTAATATCGATAAGATACGGGATGAGTGTAGACGCGGTCGCTCATCTGTGCTGCGGCGCGGACTGGATGGAGCAGGTACATTGCGTGGGTGACTGGACTGCCATTATCTGGTGCTTTCAGATAAGAAGCATTGGACTGATAAGGATAGCAGGCTTGCGCAACGCTGTCTGTTAAAGAGAGGCGTGTGATTCGATTGTCTTTTGTCTTGCTACAACAATGCGGCCGCCCGTTAACATTTAATAACAGGTGGGATGTTTTGGGATAAAAGACGTCTCGGTTCAAAGTGTTTTCAAGGATTCCCTTTCAAAATATTTCTTATCGCGTCAGTTGGCGTGAGATAAAAGTAGAACTCTCAAACAGGTACGAAGTACTTTATGCTAGATTTAAGTTACATCGTTTAGGGAAACACTAGCGCCGTTAAGTTGGTCGCGGTTGGCATTGAAACTAAAATAATCTGTGATAAATGAATATTATCTACAAAACGCTGAAGTGGAGCCATATTTCAACGTACAATAATAAATAAATATTGACTGACATTCAAGTATTTTACTACTTATTTCTTATTTCACACAACAAAGACAGAACTGCGAACTCAACCTATGACAATAAAGATCAACGTCAATTAGAAAAAAAAGTGTAAAGGCTAGTAATATATTAGGTTTTTCAAGAAACTATTTATTCTCTCCTGCCAGCTAAGCTGTACGCAGGCAAACCAAACTCTCATTGCCTGTGTTGACTCGGCGAGAGACTGTTTGCCCACGACCAAGTCTCCCATCGCATGAATTCCCAGCGGTAACGGAATAACCAATGCAATAACACATTTGGCGTAACGTTACCTTGACGTTATATCGCACAGAGTACTTTGGAGTAAACTGTTGGGAGAGTAGACGCGTTTCAAGTGACGTTACGGGTTTATTATAAGAAAATTACGGAGTCGAGTGGTTTTATTAACATTGTTTACTTTTACTTGCCCTTATGCAGTTTGTGCCAATGTGTAACCAAAATTTTTAGCTTAATGAGAACATTGACTAAAAAAAAACTGGAAAGTAGGTAGTGAAAATTCGTATAGGTACTATGTAAAAAAAAATCAAAAGCACCCTGTTTTTATAAAAAAATCGCACATCCCCAAATCAGACAATGGCAAGCAAATTAAATTTGTTTTGTAAAAACATAATTGTACAATGTTATTGCGCTTGAAGAGAATTCAAAATAACTCATGAATATCGATAAAAATGCATATATTCTTAACTTCATTTTTTTTCATTCTATTTTAGATGTATATGATTACGTCTGCTAAAAGTAGGTAATCTTATTGATCGATTAAACGAATGACCACATTCTGATAAACAAGTTTTGATCGGAAAGTTTTGTTTCTGGAAACGATATTTCATCGATACAGTTTTCCCTTATTTGATTAGCCTTATGGTTCGTCGAATAGATAATGGAGTATTTTAATAAAGCAGTTGCAGTGCATTTCTATAAATTCTAACCAGCCAGTTCTTTTTATGCAATTTACAGAAATGTTGTGGATACAGTGACAGTGATGCGGGACGCGGAATGTATTTATTTAAGTGTCCGTTACAATCTTGACAGGCGGTAGATTGAGTTAGCTACTTTATACTGTTTTATTTATTATTTTAGGAACCTGTAAAGAGTGTGCACTGATAAATGTACCACGTCGTATCAAATTGGCCACACAAGAAGCCGATGAAGTGTGAACAAAGCAAAATGCATAAACAAATGTAAATTTAATGTAAACTATAATCTATCTCTCGACTTGAGAAGCATTCGAGAAAACGGATGTGTGATTTTTCTTCATCTTTCAGGAGATTAGAAATAAAATCGGAAATTGTACCCATGCAAAAGTTATCAAACTAGATGATCGGCAATTCGCGTCGAGATATATCGATTTTTTTTGTGTACCATGTAATTTAAGCGTCAAGCAATACATTAAACGTAAATGTATAAAAATAAATACCAACAATCATCGTCATCATCATCGTAGTACTCGTGGTACGTGTCGTATGTCGCAAGGAAGTCCCCCGGCAATGCGGTGAAGGGATGATTGGCCGCCGCCGTCAGAAACTCCGACCAAAACGATCTCATTTTACACGCTCTGAATCAGCCCACAATGTTTATACTCATGTTCGGGTATCACGAAAACTTCGTCTATTTGAACACTCAAAGTCAAAATATCGCACACATTCTTATAACTCAGTCTATTTTAACGTCACTCCACATACACAATGTCAAAAAACAAAGGACGCTCCCTCCGTTATTCACAATTCTATCGATAAGCAAACATTTCACATCACTAACACAAAATAAATTCTAAATTTAATTTATGGAACACGGAGTCGTACGGCATTTTTTTTGTTTGTAATAAAATTTCAAAATTGGAGCGCGTGCCGGTTTTTGTTTTATCATATTTTTTTGTGCCAGTGTTTTTGCCGGCGTGTAAATATGCTCTAGAGGCGTTTGGAAGCGTACTGGCTGTTATCAAGTTCGGTATCGCATTGATAAGACTAGCCCATAACAATTAGGTTTGATACTGCACCTTGCGCGGCGCTAGGTTATGTTATTAGCGGTTTAATACTCGGTAATCCATACGCGTAGTGCGTTTGAAATTCGAGTTCCGAACGAGTTTTGGGCGAGTTGTGGTTATGAAAATTACAATGTAAATGTTATCAACATCATCAAAATCACTTTTCATTCGTAAATAATTACAATCAATCTATCAAAACATAAAATCAAAACGAAAAAATAAAAGACAAATACTCTTGAAGTATTTTTATTTGAATAAAAAACTGAAGGTTATCTTAGGTTCATTATGATCAGAAAGATAAGCGTGTTTACCTTTTTTGATCCTTTTCCTCCGATTATTTTGGTCGCAAAGCAGCTCTAACAGCACTTGTAAACAATCTGAGTCCTTCTTGCGCACCATTTCCAAAACTGAACACTTTTTCAAAGTCTCATTACACATAGTCCCTCTCTACGTCTGCGTTCGCGGTTATCTTTTGTTTTACTTTTCAAATTTGGAATCCCGATTTCTTCGTAAACATGTTTCAATGCTAGTTTTTTTAAATTTACTTCTGGCCATGGGCGCATCAGCCGTACTATAACCGGACTGGTTATAGTTGCCAGCAATAAGAATTAATAACGTAAGACCGAATGGAATAGTCCGTTAGAGAAGTGACCTGCACTTAGTGTTGGGTGGCTAGGGGATGAAAGAGAAATATAGTGAGGGAGACAGATGCATTAATTGCAAAGCACTTAACACTTTCATAGCCCCTGTAGGTATATTACATGTTTTTGATTAAATGATTTTGTTCAGTCCTGTCACGATGCCTGTGTTTTTTGTAATCAAATCTAAAAAATTAATTCGATCCGCTTGTAGTAACGAAATTTTGTGCACTCGTGAATGACAGTACAATATTCTGGTAAACTGTTCTCGAAAAAAGGCCGGTCCAATTTACTTGAAATTTGATAAGCACACATATCTATAATGAATAACAATGAACAGTTGAAAATTGTATCGAAAAATATTTTTTGTTGGTAAAGTTATTGTTATGAATAATAAATAGTAATGTCGCGATGTTGTGAATATAAAATACTCTCGGAATAGTCAAAAGTGTTAAATATTTAGTACGTATTATTGATTACTAACATGTCTTAGAACCTATTTACAAAGAAAATCATTATTACGTTTATTCTGACAAACGATCCACCGTCGGGAATCGATTGATGCGTACGGTACGATACGGTACTAAATACATTTAATAATTTACCCTTCCACGTACATTACAAACGTAATGTAGCAACGATAGTCCATAATCATTGTCCGTACGGACGTGACTTCCGCCGGGCCACTTCCGGCTACTGCGTTTTACACAGAACTAACTATTTGCCATTTCCTTTGTGCTTATCCAGCCCATCCTGTGTTGAGCTTCCGTAGCGCAGGCATTAGTTTTAGACAAAATGCGGAACGATTTTCACCACCCCTTTATTTTAATTCTCACTTAAAATCGTTATTTGTAAATGTTGGTAACGCTCGAATTTTCTAAGTAATAAATAAAATATCTACTTGTTTACTTTTTTTGATATTTGACACATGGCACGTGCACAAAACGACTCTTTTACTAAAATCAAACAAAGTATCCCTGTTTTAGTTCAGATTAGTCCGAAGCGACACCCGCCATTATGCATTTTGACTATTCTACTTATCACTTAACACGTTACATATCCTAGTACGAAACAACACTCTTACTAAAATCAAAAGTCCAGCTATAACTCAAACTAGTTCAAAGCGACACTTTACCAATCCGCCACTTAACCCTTCCACTATTACAGCACCCGACACTTAAGCGACACTTTTACTAAAACTTTATCTCAGTTCAGACTAGTCCGAAGCGATCAGGCGAACTGCAAACAAAAACGCAGATCCAACGCCACATGTTGTCTGCCCTACTTTCGCTGATAACGCTATTTTATAACGCCAAGGCCGCGGGAAAGCGGCCATCTTCGGTTATCAATAAAATTGGAGCCCTTGATGTCGCGTAATAACTGCGTATTGCGTACTTCGCGGGGCGAGGCGGATTCGCAAATGTCATACTCGTAAGTCTCGTAAGCGACCTAAGCATTGGAAGTGTTAAGTAACATGTCCCAGTGTTCAAACTATCGACGGTTTTGCTTACTAGAGATAGGATGACGGATAACGTATGAGCGTTATGTCATTTTCCTATCTCTAGTAAACTAAATCGTTGATAGATTGAATATTGGTTCGAGCCGTACGACAACTTGCTAACTGTGTAACTGTTTTTAAATCAGGATAACCGTTCCCTTTATATAGGAGTAACCGTTTTTGAATTTAGAATTGCAGTGTTTTATTTTTAAGCAACTCTTTAAATGGCTGGTTTTTAGGTTACGCTTACAGAACGGCAGGGAGTGTGTATTGAACTAAAAGCAGCTTATAACATAAATTAATGATGCCTACACACGCGGTAGCGTGTCAAGCCAAGTGCAAGTAACTGAACTGGCGAGCAGCACCGTGTGTAATTTGTAACTTACGGCGAATCGCCAATCTGGATACATCCGTATCGTAGCATGATGCTTACCTGAAACCAAGCAAATCATTTATAAATACTCCGAAAACAATTAAAAAACAAGAAGTAAGGCCAAACGCACATTAACAGTTCCCGTAATACTAGTTCCAGTTTTGGATATTGTGCAGCCTTCCTAATAAACACCGACAGGTTGTACTTTATTTATAGACGATTGTTCTCGCTCCGTTCTGTCGGTTCTATTTTTATATCTTATTCACTTGTTTTCTGCTCAGTTGAGCAGCAAATTTGTTACTGGGAAAACTAACTTTTTAGAGGCATCAAAGAAAAGAAAAATGCAACGGGAAAGGTAGAAATGTAGTCTTTGATCCGTGTGTGGAGGGAGATTGACAATTTTTTTGTCCTTTAGTAGATATAGATATAGACGGTAACTATGAGGAAGTAATTTTCGCTGTGCTGAGAGGTGATTGATCTTTGTCTAGGCAAATTGATGACAGTAAGACATCCAAAATGACGAGTCTACCGTACCGTATAATGTCATAAAGCCGAGTGCCCATTAACATCGAATGACAATACGACTAAGGTTTGCCGCAGGACATAAAGGATATGGGATTGCGAAGAATTGGTGATAGTGTGTATTGTCCTTGTTTTCACTGCGAAGATAACATTGTCACGGTTTGAACGTGTAGATATAAAATTCAGATTACGGTTGATTGTTTTTAGGTTGCCAGATTTGTAAATTCGAGTGTTCTGTAGGCAAGTTACAAAAACAATTCTAACGCGTTCAAATATCGCCATTTGTAAGTCGAGTAAATTGATGTCTTAATTGGGAACTAGAAGTCCTGTGAAAAATAGTGAAGGTTATATTTCACTACTTGTATTGTATTTCACTTGTTGCATTCTTAAGTAACTAGATGGCGTTAAAGTCGCTACGAGTTAAGCTCGCTCTTGAAAATCAAGATGGCGCCAGTTAGAGCACCGACATTTCGGCCACCTGACGTTGATTAGCCCAAATTTCTGTAAGTTAAGATTACTTGTTGCTCCTGTGACCAAAATTGACATTAACTCGGCTAATATTTAGTCAGCCCTGTTATTTTATGGACCGCAATAGGCTAGATGACTAGAAAAATCTATTTAGTCCGTCAGATAGACTACGAAAAAATATTGTACCCATATTTTTTCTTTTATTTGACAGACGAAAAACGACGATAATACAGAGCCTAAAAGTTTCGCGTGACGTCACGTTCGAGTACGATTTTTACTCAAACGTGACGTCACGACCCCCCACTCAGGAAGTTTGATGATCTGTACCTTCGTCGATGTTTCATTATTTGATAAACTAAAAAATATGTGTCGCATTTTTTGCCATAATCTAACTTACGGACTAATTAGAATGATATATTTTTAACCCTGTCATCATCCCTATTAACATATCAAAAGTACCTCCCCTTTTAAATGTCCCATACCTTTTTGTCTGCGCCCTCAAAAGAATAATTTATAGTTTATTATATGCCCTGACTTTCTCCGTTATTTTTGTTACTGTAATATTCTGTTTGCCTGGAACGAAAGCAATGTTAGTCTTACTGTGCTCTCAAGGGACTGAGCACAGCTAGTTTTTATTTCTATATAAGCGTTTCTCTAAAACATTTTTAAGACAACACAAATAAAATACAATTTCCTAATTAAAACTGTTTAAGGTGTTCCTTGCAAAATTCACACATACACAATAAACCACAAAACTCAACACGTCTCTAGATTATGTTCGACGTCTAACAAGATCATTAAAGTTATCTCGACCTTATGTGAAAGCGTCCATTGACACATAACTAGTACATAACCCTCCCAGGTGAGGGGGGTAAAGATTTATGCCACTTTTTATTGTCCGCCGATACCCTCCCAGAGGCAAAAGAGCGTAACTGTGACAAAATCCAATATGTTCTTAAGTCGTTTCGTGTGAGCTTGCCTTTAGATTGTAGTAGGCCAAGGGCCGAAGCTTTAATGACGAAAGGGCGTAAGTGTGTTTGAAATTGGATAGTCGATGCTTCGTTCTAGAGGCAGAGTTGTGACGAGAGTGAATCGAAACGGTGGTTGATGAATGTGGAAGGGTTGGCATGACAGATGGAGAGATCCTACTCCGTGCGATTGTGTAGGGTTTTACGTGATTGCCTAAGTTTGTGACGTATGCAAATTTAAGAGGAAACTGGCAGGAGAATGCGTAAGTACCTCGTTTATGTTATGAAGTTTTTTTTGACAAAAGTTCTGGTTGTCAGAAATTTGGCCGCGTTAAGTAATTGGTAAGATAGACGTCCGAAAGCTCGTCGCTATAGTGTATACTATTCCAAAGTAATATGGTTTAAATTCGCACTAAGAGGGTTTTCCTGCATTCATGTTTAAGCCATGTAGCGGGAAATTTACTTTATTCGATGCTTTGAAAAGCTTAGCAATATTATGCGACCTATGCGTTTTGATCTTACTTGATACTTTGGCTTACACACATACATCACGCCTGTATTCCCAAATGGGATAGGCAGAACAAAATCAACGCTACATAGACAAAGCCGTGACTATTCCACGTTAAGTAGCCACTGGCATAATTTTTAGGTTTTGAATCAGCAGGTTCGTCGTCTCTTTCTCTCGCAGTTACTTAAAGCGAGACACAATATAGGGGGTACAACTTAGCGTGTTACCAGGATCACAGAAGTCACTAAGAGCCTCACGAATCACGAGTAAAATATCACTTCAAGTTTTCGGTTTTTTAATTCTTACGAACGTGGCCGAATGGCGATAGAGGTAAGAAGGGCTAAAAACCCCGTAGGTTTTGATTTATGGCCTAGCAACGTCCGGGCTGTCACGCGAAGCTCTGCGGGCTTTATTTCCCGGGTTTCTTGCCTGCCTTTAAATAGGGTGACCATCATTGAAAATTTGAAAAAGAAATAGTTTAGTCTATGAATCTACCTAAATGGGGAAGGAGAAGCACGCGAAACGTGAGACATAGACTACTTAAATGGAGAATTTTACAGCTCTGCCTATCGTTATAAAGTAACAATATCATGACACTTAATACTCTAAATAATATATTCTGCGTATGTTTATCTTGAAATGTTTTTCGAAATATAACATAAAAAAAAACAACGCCAATTCTGAAGCGTGGGCAAATTTGTTTACTAAATAAGCAATGTACGTCATGTGTGTATGATAAGACAGTTCCTACATATTTTTTACATAATTGAAGTAAAAATCTATAAACACACATTCCACACGACGTTTAGTAATAATTGCATCATCACTGGCAAAAAACACTACACTGCTTCTAAAGAGCACTACAAAAGAAATTGTCCCAGTTACAGTCAAGTCCTTTAATCATGGTCACCCCGTGTCATGCCCATTTCAGTGTTGCCAGGAGATAAGATCGCGCTAACCTTTTTGTTGTAACTTGAATTTAAATGAAATTGTGGATTTTACAATTTGATACAGACTTTTGCCCGCAACTTCCGGTAGAACACTTTAATCGCTATCCCACGGGTATTTTCCTATGTTTCTTCCGTGGATGTCGTAAAAGGAGACTAAGGAAATATGTTTAGGTATAGGTACTTTAGGCGACAGGTTAGCAACTCGTCTCTAATACAGTGTGTTACCGGCGTGCGGGCATTTCTTGAAGCAGTGTTAAGAGATGCAGTTTGTTAATCTAACCATTAGCTTAATTGCATTATTAAACAATATATCACATTGCGTTACTTTTCTAAGAAAAGTTTAATTGCAAGCAATGTACAGTAAAGTTTCTGTCACAAAATGACAAATCTAATGTCATCTTAGTATTAACTGGAAGTTAAGTGAAGTTAAGTTACGCATACATTGAAGACTCAGAAAATGGAAGAATTGTATTTGTGCCTTTATTTTAAATAATTATGATATGCTAATACTTGCAAACGATTGTTAATTTGATACATTATCGTCAGTTTTAATAAATGCCCGCACGCCGGTTACACACTGTATATCTCTTCCATCTGTTTTTAAACATAAAATTATTCTAGGGGTGGGTGTGAAGTGTAAAATGGTCAAGGGGTTGTCAATTTTAGGTTTCGTGTGCTCTGCCTACCTCAATTGGGAACACAGGCGTGATTGTTGTTGTCGTTGTATTAAGAGTACACTTATTTACAAGCCGGGTTGTTATTAATACATTCAATTGTTTTTCAAGCAATTCACCAACTCTCACATTTTCTTTTCACGCAGATATTTTCCAACAACTAACCGGCCAGCAACAAAATCATTGCGTACATTTGAACGCAGGAACAGCCGTCATTTATCTAATTCCAAATTCAAGCACTGCTACTCGCGTCAAACTTCACGTCGCTATAATACTTCACTCGGGTTTAATTTTTAAATTCGCGTCATGCGTTCCGCGTAACCGTTCCAACGGCAATTCAGGGCTCGAGCGCGAGCCCCCTAATGCGTTTGAATTGCAGATCACTTCACTGCCGTCTTTTGGAACAGGTACATTTTCTTCGCTTGTTCCCTTAATATCGGAACTGCCAAATACTAGCTTGCCGATTTAGCTGAAATATCAGATTTACATTTACATCAAACTGCCAAACCAACTTTCATCTCAATACACCATATTCCCTTTGAAACCGAATTCCCGGAATTCTGAAAACATTAAGATTGTAAAACTAAAGTACTTGAAACGGCCAGTGTCGTAGTTATAATTTTAAGGTTAATTATGAAGCGAAAATAGAGTATTTTACGAATAAGAGAATCTGATATTTAGGACGGCGACATTTTATGACGATCTAGTATGTTGGCAAACTTAGTATTGGACATACATAAAAATCACGCCTGTCGCTAAATAAATACATATACAACACTACCTAACGTCTGGAAATCTCAGTAAGGAACTATATGAAAGTAACATACAGATGTAATGGTCTAAAGCTTTTATGTTTATTCGAGCGGAACGAAGACGTTTAAAAATAACCTTTTGAGTCCAACTCTTAAAAGTGTACTAACATTCTTAATGTTAGTAGATTTCCAAATGGGTTTGCTAAACTTTACGTTACTTAACTTAAAACACATTCAACTTACAAAATGTTAGTATTTATCCGCATAGATAAGGAAAACAGACACTAGAGACTATAAAAAAATCAAAACGTCAAAATAAAACTCGAAAAATACTAGCTAGTATTTATACCTGTTCCAATATTTTTCCCACTCATAATTCATACCGTCTTCGTCCGTGTACTCATAAATGAAGTATCTAAATGATTTCCCTCATTAATATGCATGGTGTAAAAGCACAACATATTAGTTTCCCCGAGCCGTTTCGCGATAATTCCCGCGGGACGTAAATAGGATCCGTTTTACATTCCGTATTGGGGGAATGTGGATGAAATAATATACTTGTAATTCGCAAGATGGAAGTCTTCTGTAGATACTACGAGTACGTCAATGCTATTTGCAAGTATTCGGCATCGTTCATTCTTAAGTAAGATTAGTATTTAATCCTAAATTTTCGGGCCTCGTCTAGATATCTGGTAGATTCTGGCGTAGGCGTTGACTTTAGTTCGACGTGGTTCGGGCTGGCCCGTAGCTCATCATCTAGGACCAGCTGGGGCTGACACAGGGCTCACTTTTCATTCATTCATATCATCATCATAATCATTTCAGCCATACGTCCACTGCTGAACATAGGCCTCCCCTTTGACTTCCATAATTACCTGTAAGAAACGACCTGTATTCAGTGTTTTCTGGCTACCTTTATTAGATCGCCTTTCCATTTACAAGACATCTTGTAGGTAGAAGTTCTACACTGTGCTTGCTAGTCCGTGGTCTCTACTCGAGCGCTTTTCGACCTCATAGGCCAACTGTTCATATAAATATTATTCATGTGTGGTGCCGGGTTAGAATAGCACTTCCCCCTTTCTTCCCGTGGGTGTCGTAAGAGTCGACTCTGGGAAAGGGTTAGTGTATTGTGGGCGATGGGCTAGCAACCTGTCACTGCAATATCACGTTTAACCATCTGGTTACCCTGAAATTGCTAAACGTGGCACTGGATTTTTGAATTTATGTGCTCTGCCTACCCCTCTTGGGAATGCAGGCGTGAGAATATGTATGTATGTCATATACAGATTTTAATTTAAGGCACAGCAGAGGCAGACTCGATTAGTTAAATTTCGAGACATATTTAATTTAAATGTCTGTATGTCAGGCGGGGCTAAGTAGGCCTTCTCACGCAGATGTCTGGTGCAAATTACTAGCGATACTATGTCTTACTGTGACGTAAACACAGTTTTACGGCGGCTTTGTTTGAGAGGCTATTAATGGTGCTTGTGCTATACTATAGACCGATAGGTACTTAAAAGATGGTAAACAATCTTGACGTGTCTTTTTATTTAAACATACGCTTTATAAATCAAAATCTTTACATTTTATAATTTAGGTATGAAAAAATCATTTACTTTCATAATTGAATTGTATAGTGTAACAATTTTCATTTTTAGACTGTGTATTTCAATAAAAAGACAAGTCAAGATTGTTTACCATCTTTTAAGTACCTAGCGGTCTAAAGTATAGTTACAGTTATAAATTCTAGAATACTAAATTAGTGTAAATTTTACTAATGAGTAGTAAGGTAACGCTCGTTCCCTAAATATCAGAATTGCAAAATACTAGATTGCCGACATACCTGCTTATCAAAATATCAGATTCCCGGAATACCAGATTTTCTTTATACTAGGTGCGTTTTTATTACAGTTTTGTAAAGTACAATGTTCTCAATACACCATTTTCCATTTAAAACCGAATTCCTCTAATACCAGATAACGAAAACACCAGGCTCGCAAAGGCTGTTTCGATAAAAAAAGGAACATAGTTTAAAGAAAATCTGGTATTCCGGGAATCTGATCTTTTGACAAGCAGGTACTGTCGGCAATCTAGTATTTTGCAAATTTGATATTTAGGGAACGAGCGTAAGGTAAACGTCCCTGTGCTCGACACTGACCCAATACTTAGCACTTGCAACCTTATGTCATAGTAAGACAGGTGACAGATCGGTGTCAACTACTGGCCGTTGAGGCGTCGATTGGTACTTTTACCTTAGTTTGTGACTGAGGCACATGACTAAAACTAGACTTTCTAGAATCTTATAATTATAAGTCATAAAAGTGCTGGGTTGTACAAGAAAAGGCAGTTATCGTTTTTATTTTTATTTTGACACATTAAAATATTTTCACCCCTGTTGCTGTTGAAGATATTATCTCGCCATTTTATCCATAGATGTCGTGACAAGCGACTAAAAAAATTGGTTCAGGTATGCTTTTAGCAACAGGCTAGCAAACTGTCACTATTATACTATCTCTTCCATCTGTTTTCAAACCTAGACCTGACGTCACACGCTAGTTTATGAAAAGATTTCAAGAAACATTGACGGTTTATTTTGTGACACTTTATTTACTATTTCAAGAACCCTCTCACATTCAACCCTTCCGCCGCGAGGAGCATCAATCCGAGGAGCCAGGGGAAATTACAACGCAGGGTCAGCTCCGAGCTACGGCGTAGCATGACGTGCTACGGCGTAGCGACGCGGCCGGCGCTACGAACCGAGCTACGAACAAGGCTGGACCACGTGGAAAAATTGACGTTGATACATACATACAATCACGCCTGTGTTCCGAAATGGGGTAGGCAAAGTTCCTATAACTTCAAATAACCACCAAAACGCTGTATCGTTAGGGTGACCAAACATAATGCATCAAACGCCGGACGCCGGACGCGGCGCGGATACGCAACTTATTTGTGGACACATTACTCATCGGAGTAGGGCGACCAAATTGTTATTATGTATTGGGATTTCATGTAAACCAAAACGTAAGCGAAGCGAAGATAACAGAGCGCCATATTCTTCTCTCGCATAGTTAACTTAAATGGATATAACTAACTTACGTCCTTGTAGCGAGCTTAGCTTGAAGTGTTTCAGGATTTGTAGGTGAGATGTCGTGTTTAGAATAATACCTCTCCATTTCTTCCGTGGATGTCGTAAGTGGCGACTAAGGAAATAGGTTAAATATACTTAGACAGCTTAGACTACACCTATCACTGTCTAACGTCACAAAATGACAGGTAGTCGATCTGTTTCTGTGCTAAGCTTAACGATCAGCAGTTTTTAGATTGAAGTCGACCAAAATGTCGGAGCTTTACAAAGTTGAGAAGGTTATATCTCCCTTCTAAACCACATTAATAAAGATCCTATTTCAACTGGGGTCAAAGGCACGATTCCTTTGAACTAGATACGAAAAACAATCTTACAGGGGTAAGCCCCCTTCAATGGGTCGTTTTTCTAAAGGCGGTAAGTTTAATGTACCAGCCAGTTCCGGGTCGTCGGACATTGACACTCGCCTAATAGCGACTGAGTGTGCTAAGGTTCCATTTGGGCTTTAGTTTTGGGAGAATCGTTTCTAACGAACTTACGATAAGGCTCAAATTGGAGTATTTAGATGGAAATGCAAGTAACGAAGAACTCTGGCTAGATTTAAATCCAAAAACTTAATATCAAAGAATAATTTAGAGTTTGGATCAACATGTTTGACGGAAGCCCAGCGGTTAGAGAACCTGACTGTGAAGCTTGAGGTCCCGGGTTCGATTCCAGGTTGCGGCAAATTTTTGAAAGATGAACTTAATATGTAAGATTTTTGAATTGCCTGTAATTCAACATTTAAGCGTAGACGAAGTTGCAGGAAGAAGCTAGTTGAAGCAAAAAGGATATTTGTCCCATTGCTAGGCACAGGCTTCAAACGGATTGGGAACTTCACACAACATACCCACTTCAAAGTATGGATAACAGCGGAGAAATCTTCCAAAATTAAGATCAGGTCCGTAAAGCAGCGTCCCATGCAAATTGTCCCTCAGCCAAGACCGCTTTCACTTATGCCGCCATTAATCAAATGGACCCAATATCACAGATTGGGAGAAAATCAATCTTGACGGAGTGTTGGGCACTTTGGCCAGAAATTCAGCTGCTTTGGGCTACTAGAGCGAGTTAATAATACTTGTACTGTTTTACCCGTCGTACCCGTGTGGTGTCTGTCAAATACACCTCCCCTGGCTTCCGTGGAGGTCGTAAGAAGTGACTAAGGAAATAGGTTTAGGTATGCTGCAAGCGACAGGGTACCAACCTGTCACTGTTATACCTGCTTCAACAGCTTTTAAACCTGAAATCATGCTAGAAGTGGCTGCAAAACGCGAAATATTCATGGTTTTTTCTGTGTAAAGCTTTGTATGTTCTGCCTCCCTCGTTTGGGAACACAGGCGCGATTATGTAACATGATGATGTACTGTTTTAGATTTGATGTAGCATTCTTTATATAGGTCGGAGGTCCAGTCCACAGTTTAGATACGCTCCGCCGGCTATACCTAGCGAAAGGTCTATGGCAGTAGGCTGGCGCTCGCCGCAACGAAAACGATCTAATAAATAAGTAAGTAATTAAAAAGATACTGCTGTGTTAACCGATGTCTTAGCATAGAGAAAAACAGTATTATTTTTATCAATGAGTAAAGCCAGTTCGACGTCGCCGGACATCGTTCGACTTATATCCGCGTATATGTATACACGTGTCGCGCGACATGTCGAGCATGTCCGGCGACGTCGCGCTACATCGCTCGACACGTCGCACGACAAATCTCGCGCGACAAATAATGTCGCCTAATGTATCTTTGGCTTAAACCTTTGCCATAAAACCGCTTTTGAGTCAGTGGCGTCCACCAGGATATCAACGCTCGGGTTGCACAGTAAGTTTCAATTTCGTGTGTAAGCTGGTAACGGTAGAAAGAAGCAAAAAAAATTCACGCATATGTATTTCATTTAAA
Organism: Adoxophyes honmai; assembly: GCA_005406045.1. Taxonomy (NCBI): domain Eukaryota; kingdom Metazoa; phylum Arthropoda; class Insecta; order Lepidoptera; family Tortricidae; genus Adoxophyes; species Adoxophyes honmai. The sequence continues at coordinate 185,944 of BHDV01011122.1, forward strand.
AGATGAAATAGGTTCTTATACCTAATAGTGACGGGTGGTACCAATACTGTTCAAGGTAACTGAAAGTCTGCGTAAGCTCAAGTAAATAACAATTTCAACTAAGTTTGTTAAGTGTTAACAAATTAACAAAATTTGTTAATTATTTATTATTTCCACCGAAACTTCTGCTGAACCTGACTTTTAATTGGGGATTCTTAGTATTTGTTCACCGATCCAAGCAGTAACTCTAGAAAACAATTAACAACAGACTTTAGAAGTAGGTATAGTAAAATATGTGCTACCTATTCCAACTGTTTTCAAACCAAAAATTAAGCTGGAGGTGGTTGCGAAGTGTGAAATAGTCATAACCATGTTTTTTTCTGTCACGTTTCGTGTGCTCTGCCTACCCTTTTGGGAACATGGGCGTGAGTGTATGTTATGTTATGTTATGTATGGTAAACTAAAATGGATACGCATCTTTGCATCGAGATTAGCTCGACAGTCGACATTTTTCGGGCCAATTCGTTACGTGCATCCTCATCGGAATCAACACGATTTAAGGCACTGTAGTAGACTAGTATTAAGATATCAATTTCCATTTTGTGCCTTTCTTTTGTTCCGGATCCGGAACACTACGCTGCGTTTCAAAACGCGCATTGCCGATGTCGGAGCAAAAGCCGCCAAGCTGAAATGGGCGGGCCACGTCAGTCGCATGCACCCAAGCAGCTGGGCCAGAAACGCCACAGAGTGGGAGACGGATAGTGGTGGCCGGACCGACCCAGGCGGAGATGGCGGGATGACTTGACGTGTTCTTAAGTAATTGGTGGGGGGGTTTCAAAAAGCCGAGGCGAATGGAAAACATGGGGACAGGCCTTTGACCAGCAGTGGGACACATACCCAGACTTGTACTATTTGTATACCTATTCCTACGGTCCTGAGAAAAAAGGTCATTTCATTAGACGTAGGTACGAGGCCCCAAAAATCAGATTCCAGCATTAATACGTGACTAGACGCTCGTTTGTGCGCGCAATTCTCAATTCATCCCTCCTGCAAAATATCCATTCATAAATCAAACAAAAGTCTCCGCACACATTCATGCTTATTTTTCCAGATTAAAAATCCTGGCCATTTTATTTCCATCTCTGCACTAATCAAAATGGCGGAGGTTCTTCGGACTCGATATAAATTCCGTGAAACATCGGCAGCTATTCGAATGGAGTTTTTATTGTGATCGATGCACGTGCATTGTTGTTTTTTTTAACAAAAAAAAGGGTAACATACTAAAACCCTGTCTATATATTCCATCCTATCCTATATAAAGAAAAGAAAGAAAAATATTTATGAACTCAATTTGACACAGATAAAACATTGTTATTGATTTTCTCTAAAAATAAGTATGGACCCCAAGAAACTGGACATTACGTAAGAAGTATATGTATAGCTCGGTAGGAATTTCATAAATTGGTATTATTTCCTCCTTCTTTTAGAAAATGTTGCACAGAATCGATATCATTATCGATATTAATACCGCCAAAGAACCATCAAACGTTAGTGTAAAAAATACAAAACTAATCTCAGGTGGTTTTTCCTGCATATACGCAATATGTGCAGATACGTCAAAGTGGTACTATCAGCTAAATAAAATTTAATGGCCTTATAATTTTTTTTCGAGTATCGAAATGTAACAAGTATATCGAAAGTTGACGGACACAATGGAAATTTTAGGAAAGCAGCATTTTCCTGACTGTTGTGTGGCCTATTTCTGAAATTCTCCTGCTACAAGAAAGACGTGGTGAAGCCAGAAAAGTAGCAAGAAATGAAGTACAGTTTGTATGTGGGTTAACCATTAAATAAAAGTAAAACGTGGGCGGGATGCGAGGCAGAACGGTGAAAAAGGCAAAGGAGCTGAAGGAGCGCTCTTTGGGCGCATTTTCATAAACCGGAGTCTGACGTTATTATATCAAAGGCGGGGACTCACTGCGAGCGAGCGCGGTTTACAAACAAATATACATACATCACGCCTGTATTTCCAAATAGGGGCAGAGCACACAAAACGCTCCATAGTAAAAATCATGACATGACTAAGCGTCCACTTGTCGGTATCGTACGCATCGGACGTATCGCACGCAACGGATTGTAGTATTCTTTGTATAGAAACTCATACAAGTGCGTCCACCTGTCCGCATCGTACGCATCGCATTTCGCCATACATCTGATTGAATCCGATGCTTCCGATGCGTGCGATTCGGACCTGTGGATGCTTAGCATTACACGATACGCAGCTAGCTACTTCTAGCATATTTTAAATTAGTGATAGGTCCCTCTGTCGCCTAAAATACCTTAACCTATTTCCTTAGTCGACTCTTACGACATCCACGGAAGAAACGGAGAGGTGTCATTCTAAACCCGACACCATACGCCACTATGCTATTAGGAAAGTATTGACTGTTTCACATTTAGTGTCCACATTTAGCATATTGTTAGGTTTAAGCGTAGATGAAATAAGTGCAATAGCGAAAATCTAAATAAAAAACCCTAAGTATAGGCCTTAAGGGGTTTTTCAACGCGTCTTTTTTTGAGTCCACAAGCGCTTCGGAAGGACCACGATTGTCAAGAAGAATGCGGCGGAAGAAACTTGGGATAAAGTATATTTTTAAACATTGATTAGGTAAAAACCGCAACACACGAGTAAAGAAAACTCACGAAGAGATTACAAAACAACAACTAACGAACAAAGTATATCGACCCTCGAAGAACGTATATCGACCAGATCGGCGATGTTCTAAAGAGAGGCCAAATTAGGAGTACCCGAAATCGTCGAGTGTGTATGACGAGTGTGATGAATGCGAGTGAAGCAAGAGAAGTATGCCAGAAAAGGAGGGAATGGCGCTCTGTTGTCTCTGCCTACCCCGCAGGGAATAGGGCGTGACATTTATGTATGTAACTTACGAACAAGGGGAAAGAAAACAAGAACAAGTTTCTTTCCCGCTAGATCTGGCGCCCCGCCCGCACCGGCGCCGCGCCGCCGCTGCGTTTCTGCATTTACATAATAATGCACCTCGGCCATTTAATGAAAATCGCAACAGTCACGTTGCTATTGTGTATCAAGCTCTAGTTAACTCGCTCTGTTTGCGGATGACGTTTTACTTTCAGGATTTAATTTTTAAACAGTATTTTTATTAAGCTTTTGGCTTTAGGCGAGGCTAACTTGTCACTATTGTAGGTGCCTCTTCCATCGTCGAGGATGTCGTGAGAGATGACTAAAGATAAAAAAGTGTAATAGTGAGAAATTGCTAGCCTGTCGCCTAAAATACGTTATATATCTTAACCTATTTCCTTAGTAGAGTAGAGTACACGGACTTTCCGTGACCAAATCGCGGACGTTTTAGAAACAGGTCAGGTCAAGAGTACCCGAAACCGACGAGCATGTATGAGGAGATAAATGAATGTGGATGAAGCAAAAGAGGTAGGTATGTCAGGATCGTAGCAAGTGGAACAAAGTAGTCTCTGCCTACCCCTGTGGGAAAGAGGCGTGACGTTATGTATGTATGTATATCCTTAGTCGTCTCTTACGACATCCACGTGAAGAAATGAATAAGCGCTACTCTAAATCCAGATACTACACGATATTCCACTACTCGAGAAAATGCAAAAGGTTTCTTCACTTCAAGTCTTGGGACATAACACGCGTGCTACAATGCTGATATAATCACTAAGCCGATCTATCGATGGATCTACGATACTAATCTTGGTCTACATGTTATGATGCAAGATAACCTTTGTATCTATTAGGTTTATCCCTAAAGCCGCGTTTGAGTGCTATGAATAAACATTTAGACTAGAATGTTCTAAATGTGAATTTCACTCACTACCAGGACTTATTCGCGCTAAATGTTAGGCGAGTGATGGGGTAATTTAAGAAATATCTTTAGTGTAAATGTAAATTAAGATTAGAGTTAGAACTTAAAATGATTAAATTGGAATCTATTTTATCTAACTTTAACCTTTAAATAATAACAGTGTCAAAATTGGCTGCGCAACTAAAAATAAACATGGATATGAAGCGTTTTTTGCCTACTCTATTGTTAAGGCTTATTTGTGATTGTATGTTCGCCTAGATGCTTGTCGATCTTTGACGATTCGCTAGTTTTCTGCCACAACAAAGATTGCTCACTGTCTATGCCTGTGTGATGTCAGATTAGAACAACACCTCTCCATTTATTCCGTGGATGTCGTAAAAGACGACGATGGAAATATATTCAGGTATGCTTTCGGTGACAAGCTAGCAACCTGTCACTATTATACCTCCATCTGTTTTTAAACCTGAAATTGTGCTAAAAGTGGCTGCGTAGCGTGAAATTGTCAAGGTTTTGTTACGTTCTTACGTTACATAATGTCAAACAGAACATAATGATAAAACGCTGAGTAGATTGCGATATGTCGCCATACTATTCACCAAAACTGACAACGCGACTCGAGGACAGAATCCGAAAAAGGGCTACGTTCGAATTATACGTACATTGATGTTCTTAACATCCCTTTTAAGCATTAAGCAAAAGGTAAGGGGTTCTAATCAATACAGCTTTAAGCGTAATGTTTGTGTTATTTTTACCGCGCCCTAGAGTCCGGTTCGGGCGATAGCCTACCTCCATTTAAAATGTATGGGAAGTACTCGAAAAACAAAACGACGTCCCAGTTAGAATACATATTATACAACGTGTCAAAAAAACCGGGTAAAAATGCAAATGATTAAAGCGAAAAATATTGTAAACCCTACTAGTAAGCTGTCACTAAATAGAACTGAAGTTATCATAGATTATGTAACAGAGTGCATTATTTGACGGATTTTCTATTTTTCATTCAAAATGGTTTGCGAACTAAATAAGAGGACTTAATGTTTTTTTTTTTCAAATATTGTAAACTAGCTTTTGCCCGCGGCTCCGCTCGCGTTAAATTCGGGGTATCACAGAAGAGATAGCACACATACCAATTTTATAGCTTTCTATATTGAAAACTTCCACTCCTCACTTTAGGGAAATGGGGGGTTTTGAAGAGACAAAATGTAGCCTATGTCACTCTCCATGCCCTAAACTATCTCTACCTAAAAAATCACGTCAATCCATCGCTCCGTTTAACCGAGAAAGACGGACAAACAAACAAACAAACACACTTTCACATTTATATATTGGTACGGATTGACTCCATACAATGGGCCACTTAACCCCCTTCTGCTTTACTCGTATTTTTGTAACACGTTGTAGTGTCATTCAATAAGTCGTGATTTACTCTTGTTCGCAATTGATGCAGTGGTGATATTCTGTGCCGCGTGGTGTCGGGATAGAATAACAGCTATCCATTTCTTCTGCGGATGTCCTAAGAGGCGACTAATGAAATAGGTTTAGATATGCTTTAGGCGACAGGCTAGCAACCTGTCATTATTATACCTGCCTTCTCAAAACCTAAAAAATATGCTAGAAGTGGCTGTGTAGCGTGAAATAGACATGGATTTGTCTATGTAACATTTCATGTGCTCTGCCTACCCTATTTGGGAATAGGAGTGATTGTATGTATGTATGTAGTTTCGATGGCCTGATACTCTTGGTTAAGTTTCCCCCGACACACTTATGTGTACACGTAAGATACTTAAAGAAGTTGTATGTGTGTATATGTGTTTCTAAGCTCTATCTCGGGAAGTAATCCGCGCTTAGTGAACGCTCAAGTCTGAAGGGAATATCTACGCCATCGGCAGCCACACAAATTTCAATAAATAAACAATAATTTTGACTATATAAGTCCCATTGCTGGGAGCAGGCCTTCTCTTAATATGAGTAGGATTGGGCATTTGGCTAAAGTTCCCACGCGGGCCCAGTGTAGTTAGGGAACTTCACTCACCACTTTGAATTCCTCCATCGCTGTGTGCAGGTTTCCTCACCACGTTCTCCTTCAGAGAATTGCCCGTGGTAAATATCAAATTCGATTTCGCACAAAAAATTCGAAAAAATCTGAGGTGCGTGTCTGGGATTCAAACCCACGACTCTGCTTAAGGCCGCAGGTTAAACTTCTGGGCTACCAAGAAACTCGCATTGCAAATCCGTGTGGTGTCACGGAATCGACCGTATATGAAACTTTCTTAAGATTTGTATGGGCATCGGTATCGATTCGATCTTAAGTAGTCTTCGAGTTTCGAGTCGCTAGTTCCCGCGGTTTGGTCGCGAGACGCGTCGCGGCTTACGTCGCCGTCTGCGCATACTTGACATTGTCACTTATGCCTTGATCACACGTACCGAGTAGAGTGGCGAGAGAGTGTTCTCGGCCGAGTACTCGGTTCGTGTGTACTATTGTTTTCATAGAACACACGAACCGAGTACTCGGCCGAGAACACTCTCTCGCCACTCTACTCGGTACGTGTGATCAAGGCATTAGGGACTTAGTAAAAACTTGCTTGAGAAAGATAGTATGATTATAGAAGTACATACAGAATGGCCTAAGAAGCGGCGTGAAGAAAAAAGAACCCTAGTACTAGAAAGGGCTGAATGCTTGCAACTTCATGCATAGAATCAGCTTAAAGTTACATACATCACGCATGTGTTACCAAATAGGGTAGGTAGAGCGCACGACACGTGAAACAGACAAAACTATGACGATTTCAGGTTGCGTAGCTAATTCTAGCATTTTGTTTCCTGATAAAATATAATGGGAAACATTTTGCACTAGGTACCATCGCGAACCGGGATTGTTGAGCCACTTACCTATGTTTGTAACTTGGTTGTGTAATAATAATCCAATAGCTAACATCTATTAGGCGGTCACATCGGTCATTGATTACACGTCTAAATTACGAACAGTTGCAAGTGGCTCAACAATCCCGGTTCGCGACTGTACATCTACAGCAGACGTAGTACAATTGTAATTCCAAAATGTGTACTTGTACCATTTTTCATACATTCCCAGTAGCAACACTTTCTTCGGGTAGTCGAGTAAAAATGTTAGCGCCAAAAAGAGCATACAGTTACAATCGCAAAAGAAAATAAAACAACTACTGCATTCCCAGCATGGTATCTGGGTGCATTAGTGGATTTAAAAAAGTCAAGTAAAAGCTTGTTTTTGTTGGCAACATCGCTTTTAGTTACTGTTGTGCAAATCTAATGTTGTCCGATTTGTTACAGCTTGATATAAGTGTGAAGTGATCACATAATTATTTTTTCATTCATTTCAGATATTTTTACATTTTTCATTTGAAGGCTCTATGAGCTCTATCTACTATGATTACACTTTTCATTTTAAAATGTCAAATGCTGCTTTGTTAAACTATCTTTAAAACATACGTTAACATGAACATCGGTTTTCCCTGCAGGGTAAGCAGAGACAACAGAGCGCCACTAGTTTCTATGACGTCATACTTCTCTACCTTTAGTATTTGTATTAAGGCCTTATTAAAATTAAAGGTAGCACCATATCGCACCTTCGGCGAAACAAGGGCACAATTGTTTAAAAATCCAAAAAATGAGTTAAGTATACACAAATAATCCAAAACTTTCCTTTACGTTTGTGTATATTTAACAAATTTTTGGATTTTTCAACAATTGTGCCCTTGTTTCACCGAAGGTGCTACATGACTGAGCTATCTTTCGTAGGTACCTAGCAGAAACTTTACCCAGTGTATTGAACTAAAGTAGAATTCACTGGAAATAGAGAAGCCGAAGTCCTTACACTGTAATTTGCGGTCCGTACGTAGATCAGAGTGGCTTTAGGTCTTCATAATTACAAAAGACTACATCATTAAGACCTCGTTTCGCGTAAACAAAGTTGCTAGCTTTTATTTTGCAAGCTGGGCAGTAAAAACATAAGAGCGATTGAGTTACGAGCGGACCATTAAAAAGTAACAGAAGTTCTTATATCTGGTGGTGGAATACTTTCTCAGTGACTACTAAATCGCTTAGGTGATTACCATAGTGATAGAACTCTATTACCCTTAATTGATAAAAGTTATCTACCAATCTAAGGCTGACTGGCACCCCCCATATCCTTTTCGGAATATTTCTGCTATTGTAGATTGTACTTTTTAATTGTAATTTAAGAATCTTATACAGTAATCGGTCTAATGAACGTATAAATATGGGTTAAGAAATAGAGGTATGTCAGGCAAGGGGAAAATAGTTTTCTAGCTTATCTTTTCACCTCGTAATGACATCTATCGAGACATAACGGAAACTTCTTTCACACTAGTTTTACAAAGCTATATTAGGGGCCAATTATTTGTTTGACTCCGTAAGCCGTAAGTGCTCTTCCGTCAAGGTTCCTCAGTCTTACAACCTGTAATTCTGTGACCTTTAACGCACCAAACCCTAGTAATCCGACCATTGTACAGCTACATCATTGTCAGAAAAAGCCACGTCCTAAGGCAAGTATTCTATCTTAACCCTGCTAAAGCCGGCTAGCCGCCGCTAAGCCAGGCCGCTGCGGCCTGATGGACCGCAATTAATAGCCACGACACGGGTTGTTTACTCTCATCTTGTTAATAACCCGTTGTTTTTAATTAGCTTGTATCATTTTATTACAAGTATTTTAATTCTTAACGTTCAGTATTACTTTAGGATTTTACACGTATCTAACACTAGCTGTGCCCGCGACTCCGTCCGCGTGGAATAATGACTTAGGGTAATTTCCCCCGTTTTTTACACATTTTGCAGTGTTTCTTCGCTCCTATTGGTTGCAGCGTGATGTTAAATAGTCTAAAGTCTTCCTCAATAGGTAAATGGTCTATCCAACACAAAAATATTTTTTCAATTAGAACCAGTAGTTCCTGAGATTAGCGCGTTTAAACAAACAAACAAACAAACTCTTCAGCATTATTAGTGTGGATATACTACTTTTTAAATGGATCTTGGCTAAATCTTGATGTAACTTTGTAATTAATGAATGTATAATCAACCCCGTGTGGCTTCAATTTTAAATTGACATCTCCCCTTTTTTATGGTCTGCTTTAGGCGCCTGGCTAGGAACCTGTCGCTACTATAGCTCTTGTATTTAACTCTAAACTTAAAACTGTGTTATGAACGTTACTGTGCTGTTAACACATTCAGAACCAAGGACCCGGCTCCCGGGTTCTTCAAAACATTCGCGAGATACCGAGAACCCGGTAGCCGGGTTCATTTTGTACTAGCTATAGACTACTCGGTTCCGCGCAGATGTTTTGATTTTAAGCTTGGTTGTGAATGTAATAAGTGGCTACAAAAGCTTGCAGTCATGATTGTCTACGTTGTAAAGGCGACCACATTTGGTAATACAAGCGTTAAATGAAAATAGTTAAATCCAAGTTTTGTTGCGGTCTTGTACATATATTTTGGCATCGACTTTGTCATCGTAATCGTCAGCCAAATATCGTCCACAGCTGGAAACAGACCCTCAAAGAACGTCACAATAACATCAATAATAGGGTTTTTGAACATTTTTGAAATATACTTTTAATAAATTCTTCATTATGTAATAAACACGATATATTAGTATTTCCGGATTCTTGTCTGTATTAACAAAGAAAATAAATATTAAAGTTCAAATTCTCAAACTCATGCCAAAAACGCTGTTTGACGTCACATGCAAGTAAACAAAGGCACCACACAAAGAAGCTGTCAAAATTGTCATGTCAAATTATCAATGTCCACTTTGACCACATATACCTTTCATGGTATGTGACGTCATCAATCAATCGCAAGCGTTTCGGTCACAGATACATTATTAACGAATATTAGAAACTAATAGAACAAAATACTCTAAAAATGCATAATATTTTGAACAAAAGAAAGTGAAATATGTTTAATTTTCCTATAATCTGTTAGGATGGCCACAAATTATTGTTTATTTTTACTGTTGTCAAAGACCCTATTCACAAAATTGCTGTACAAAATAAAATAGGTTTACTTTTCACTTTAAATCTTTGGATGAATATCACAACGAATGGCCTTTCGCTTGTATCCACTGTCCATCTGAAAGCAAAAGCTGCCCAGTCCATTAGATCGTAAAAACTCAACAAAGTAACTTCTCACGGACTTCATTGCTTCAAAACATACTATACCTACTAACACACAACGCAGCATGTCAATAAAATTACGAGTTTATCAATATGCCACGAAGATCCAAAGCGGGCTTTGACGGCGATTGTCTTTTTTTTAATTGCGCCTATGACGCGCTCACAATAAAGGGGTGACGGGAAATTGACTTTCGCACAGACCCTTTGTGAACTTGTGCTCATAAATGTGCAACCGAAGTGAGCAAATAAACTGGGCTTTTGCGACCAAATTGTCAAAGAAAAGGTGAATGGGTTTTTCACGGGCGAGTGGCTTATTTGTTTCGCAATAGGGATATTGATGTTTTTGTTGAGGTTAGGAACGAAGTTTTGGGCGGCAAGAGCCTGTTCGAAAAGACGTTTACTTCAAATTGACGCTAAAGTAGCGTAACTAGGATTTTATTTGATTAATCTTTTAAATATGTTTTAAATTATACCTTCAAAAACATTGTTCGCAAAAAATCTCAAGCGTAATAAAAATGTCGGTACGCAAATTTTTCGCAAATGGAACTAAATTCCCCACCGGTGCGATGCCGCCAACCTAACAGATCGAACGAAACGTCAAAGTTGTAGAAATGATCGTTTAATAATTACGTACAAGATGTTACTGGCCATCGATCATCGAAGTTGGCCGATCCGTCATCCACCGAGATTACGAATATAGAACAATCGAGTTAAGAGGTGGCGAACTCGGCTCGCCGAATCGAGCTTAATTATTGAGAAGTTTCGTCTGGCCGAAATTTTGATTTATTAGCGAAGCCAATAAGGGGAGTGATGCTTTTGACAGGCGGTTTTAGGTTTAGATTTTCAATTAGGTTATATGGATTTGGCGGCACGAAATATGGTTCCGGGTTGTCCACTTTATTGATTGTTCTCATAGGTTTGTTAGTATGTTCAGTTCAAAAGAACTTAAATATATGATAACAAAGAAGGAAGTGTGAAGGAAGAAGTCGGTCGAGGGCGCCCCCGAAGAACGTATATCGACCAGATCGACGATGTACTAAAGGGAGGCCAAATTAGGAGTACCCGAAACCGTCGAGCGTGTATGACGAGAGTTATGAATGTGAGTGAAGCGAGAGAAGTATGTCAGAATAGAAGCGAATGGCGCTCTGTTGTCTCTGCCTACCCCGCAGGGAATAAGGCGTGACGGTTATGTATGTATGTAAAGAAGAAAGAAAAAAATCATTATGATTTCCCTTGATAATTAAACGGATGTCACAATAACGTTAACGGTGAATTGGTCCATGAATTAAAATCCTCTACTGTAAATTCTGTTTTTATCAGAAGTATATAAGTTTACGCTAGTTCTAGAATATGATTTTCTAGGATATTTTCTGTTTATTTAATTGTAACTACATATACATGTATATCAAATAAATCCAGTTGAATCCATAGTTGAAATTACTAGAACGTACTAATCTCAACGAACGCAATCTAACAGTATGTATTTCTAACGCGAGCAAATAAATGTTTTTGTATTCGTAAAAACTAAGATAGAGCCGGAATAAATGAAGAAACATTTTTCTTACCCATTTGTTTCCACGTCAACAATACCTCAACGAACAAATCGTGTGATTTCCGAATGTTGCCGATCTTTCCCGAGGATCCCCGAGGCCCGATCCGCTAATGAATAAGGCTGGTGATTAGTAACAACAAACGTCCGACTGACAAAGTGTGCGAAGACCACACTGAGTGATTATTTTTTTAAACACTCTTTTAATTCACTTTTCATTCTACCTTTATTGGTGGTTATTGTGTACCTAATTGAATTATGTAGTTGTTGCAAAAATAACTAAGTACTAGGTAACTTGCAACTTGAAATGCAAAGTGGTAAGTTTTTTCTGATGTAGTGGATGTCGTTAGGGGCGATTGGCGAGTAAAGAAATAGGTTAAGGTTTAGGGCCTAAACTTTAGGCAACAGGCTAGCAAATTGTCACTATTGTACAAAACAAACCAATTCGGATTACCTATGCTAGAAGTGGCTTCGAAATGTGTAGTCGTTATTTCGTCGACGTAGCGTTTTGAATGGTCTCTACTCTATTTAAGAATAAGGCGTGATTTATGTATGTACGCATGTAGTAATCTAATTTGGATTTTTAAAACAGTTCTTACATTGTAAGGGAATGTTTCTTGCCAAGTTATAGAAATCTAGGCCAATTGGAAGTACGCCATAGTTTTTTATTCCCTTGCGTTTTTGTGAAAAATACGATACAAACAGCCAGCTACATTCATCGAGTTGACTTAAAAGACATTAATTTTAACTTGCTTTTTAAATACATTTCCCGAGAAAAGGGTAGTTTGTCCTTCTGACTTTTCGTCATAATGAACTTTAATACAGAAAAAATACAATTTCGCTTTTAACGCATAAAATCATGTATCAATTTCACTATGTAGTGACAGCTAGTGACGCCATATTTAAAACACGCTTTAACACGATTTTTTTTTTAATGAGCGAATAAAGTACGGCAGTGATTAGCGGCGGACAGCCTGACGGATCACCTCGACACAGATCCATTATTTTTTACAGACTATGAAAAGTTTGCCCGATGAAGAGCGTTTCTTTACACGCAGAGGACGTTTGAAGTTTAAAAAAAATTGGGAAACATTAGATACATTGGCTTCAAATATTTTTTTTTATCCATACTAATATTATAAATGTGAAAGTGTTTTTGTTTGTTTGTCTGTCTTTCACGGCTAAACGGAGCGACGGATTGACGTGATTTTTTTGGTAGAGATAGTTTAGGGCATGGAGAGTGACAGAGGCTACTTTTTGTCTCTTCATAACACCCACTTCCCTAAAATAGGGTGTGGAAGTTGGGATGGAGCATTCCGCAATTTTCATTCTATAATTCCGAGATCTCTTCTGTGTTGCCCGGAATTTAACGCGAGCATAGCTGGGGGCAAAAGCCAGTTATGTATAAATATTTCAGCAATTTTTGTGTGAAATAAAAAACTACAAAACTTAGTCGCCGTCTACGACTTCCACGGAAAAATGGGGAGATGTTATTTCAAACCCGACACCACATGGCATCGACATACAGATAGGGTAGTTAAAGGTACTACTTGTTTTATTATCTGTCTCGTTTCTGTTCACTTCCCCGATAGGAATCCAATATCTAGTTAGTACTATTCCAGCACTATTCCACAGTAACCGTACCGCCTTTGTGCGAGCCACGGAAATTGAATTTGAGTTGCATAAGCCCGTGTTCCTTATGCATGTATAATCTGCATAGAGCTAAGGTGCATCTCTCATACACAGATTGCTATTTAATGCGATTTGGTATATGAGAGCGAGTAGAGGAGCCGTCCTGTAGTCTTTCTGTCGGTGTGTCTATATACTCCGTTGTCCTTCTGGAGTCGGGTCAATAACACCTCTCTTTCTTCCGTGGATGTCGTTACAGGCGACTACGGATATACCGGTTATACGGGGATTACGGATAGCTACGGTTCAGGTATATTTTAGGCGACTGGCTAGCAACTTGTCACTATTATACCTGCCAACTCAAAACCTTAAAAATTTGCTAGACTTGGCCATGAAATGTGAAATAGTAATTAGTCTATGTGGCCATTCGTGTGCTCTGCCTGCCCCATTTGGGAGTAAGGTATGTATGTATGTATGGTTAAGTTCGCTCGGCGAAACTAGCACTCCCACTGGGCAGACAAGGGGTTAATAGTAAATTGTCTTAAAGGAGACGCCACTGCCCGTCTTACGGCTAGCAACACTGACCACGTCAACTTTGTCGTCTAGCAAAGCCATTTAAACTTGCCGGAGCTGCACCGCGTTACTGAGCCAGTTACTAACTTGTGCTAGATAAGACGGCATCTCTGAGACGAGCTCAAACCCTGACTAGGAGTATATTTAGTCTAAGAATGAACCTAGATTCCTGTGTGGTATCAGGATCAAATAATACCTCTCCGTTTCTTCCGTGGATATCGTAAGAGACGACTAAGGAAATAGGTTCAGATACGCTTTAGGCGACAGGCTAGCAACATGTCACTATTACACCTCTGCAATCTGTTTTCAAACCTAAAATAAAATTATGCTAGAAGTGGCTGCGAAGCGTGGTATAGTCATAATCATGGTTTTGTCTATGTCACGTTTCAAATGCTCTGCCTACCCCAATTGGGAATACAGGCGTGATTGTAAGTATGTATGATCCTATGGCGATTCTAATTCTTTACTATTTGGACAAGGAGTACTTTAGCTAATTTTAAATTAGAAACAAAACATGCTAAAATAAAATGGTAGAAATTGCTTAAAAGAGTGTGGAAAACTAAAAAAAAAAACATACAAAATTAATGCCACATTCAAGCTTTATACGTCAAAAGTGACGTTTGCAAAAAAAATGGCGCCCTCGTTTAATTACTACTCTTTTCGGTCAGTCTGCATCTGTCGGTGAACAAAATACGCCGCACACAGATACTGAAAAATAATGGACGAGCAAAAACAAAACGCTTATTACCAATGCATGAATTAATTTCAATTTCATCACAATTTGCTCTGTTTAATTTCAGTTGGTGCTAATTAATACATTACGCTGTCAACTGCACCATTGTCATTGTAATATGGTCTTTGTTTCTGTCGGTAAACGGTACAAATTGTGTTGGGTGGTGTGTAGTATAATAGGGTTGCCAGTTTTTTACATCCTAAAGGGACAGATTATATTAAAACTAAAAAATATCCTTGTAAGTTATTTGTCTTATTAATTTTAATAAGAATAATAAGTGAAAATCACTAAAGCACATGAAATGGTAATTTTTATACTAATAACCAAATCCACAAAAAAAAACACTTTTGATAGATGCTTTTTTGCCAACTCTATTTGATTGCCATCCATAAAAGATTTGTGTAACACTTCCAGGAAACGCTCCTTGCTGGTCACTAGACTTCTACAATCTGATTGTAGTATTATTATCAGATTAACATAAGCATACTAAAACCTCAGCTCAATCGATAGCCGAGAAGTGAATTAAATTTACAATATTAGATCAAACAATACTGTGAAACTATAAAGCTTGTAAAAAAATATTATCCCGCGAAATTCTGACTGCTGGCAATACTAGCACGAGCAGTGTGATTGTGTGCGCGCCGCGGGCTGCCACGGCCATTTCATTGATTCGATAAATTGTACGAATTAAAATCAGATCACGATAACATGGACGGACTGTTAGCTCGCGATGTTAATTTATAACAGCAGTTTGAGCTTTTGAATGCAAATATTGGAAGTTTCTCGCAACGAAACGATTGCCTAGTTGGTTTCGATAATGGTTTACCCTAGGTGCAATTTAGTGCGATCTGCGATAGCAACTTCTCAAAAGAAGTCTCACGACGCGATACCAGGTTACTAGTTTTTTTTAAATAGGGCTTAGGTTTTATGTTTTATTTCTTTTTTGTTGTTCGTTCATACCGTCATGTAATTTGAAATTTTAGCAACTGCCTGCGTACGTTTTTAACGTTAATTTTCTTTTAGTTTTAATTTTCCGGTGTTGTACAGAAGAGTGCGGCCTTCTTGGCGCTATTTGGCACATAACTTGACGAATTCAATCTAAAATCGCTTAACTTGACAATGTATTGTAACAATAGTTAATGTTGTATTTTATATTGAATGAATAAATAATCTAATCTAATCATATTGTGTGGTGGGGTATAAGGGGGTCCATATTACATCTTACGGGCCCCAGGTCAACCTCACCTGCACGCGGTGCACCCTGCTAAACAACTAACGAGGCTCTGACAACCCACCAACCCGCACTGGACCAGCGTGGTGGGCTTAAAGTCTATACCTCCGCATGACATGAGCTACAATCCATTTACTGCAATAGTACAGCCGACATCAAACACCAATCTTCGGGCCAGTCCTTCCCTATTGAAAAAGGTGTCAAACAAGGCGACCCGCTGTCTCCCAAATTATTCAACAGCGCCCTGGAAGAGCTTTTTAAAAACTTTGAGGTCTCATGGAGAGACAAGGGCATCGTCATCGGAGATAGAAGATTAACTAATCTTCGTTTCGCTGATGACGTTGTTCTCTTCTCCAAAACAGCCCGGGAACTTGAAGTAATGCTACAAGAACTCAGCACGGCAAACCTTAGGATTGGACTGGCGATGAATAGGACAAAAACTCAACTCATGACCAACAGCAGAAAACATAGGATTCAGGTAGACGGGCAGGCAATGCAATATGTCGACGACTATATATATTTGGGCCAGATAGTCTCTTTCTGTAACAGACAAGACAAAAAGAGATCGAAAGACGTGTCGAAAACGCCTGGAAGAGCTACTGGTCCATGAAAGATCTCATGAAAGGAAATCTCCCTATAGCACTCAAGCGTAAACTCGTCGACATGTGTATCCTGCCTGTACTAACCTATGGTGCACAGACATGGTCCCTTACCGAAAATCAAAAGTCCAAGCTTAAGGTTTGCCAAAGAGCGATGGAGCGCAGCCTACTGGGTGTAAAAAGGATAGATAGAATCCGGAACACCACGCTGCGCTCAAGGACACGCATCGCTGATGTGGGAGAAAAGACCGCCAGGCTGAAGTGGGACTGGGCGGGACACGTTTGCCGCATGCACCCACAGAGGTGGGCGCACACAGTCACTTGGTGGGTGCCGGAGAACGGCCAGCGACGTCGAGGCAGGCCGAGAAGAAGATGGCGGGACGACTTGGACTCGTATGCGGAGGACTGGCCAGACATCACACAAGACCGAGAGTTGTGGAGGTTAAGAGGGGAGGCCTTTGCCCAGCTGTGGGATACATCTATAGGCTAAGAAAAAAAAACATATTGTAATGCAGACATAGCGTTAAGTTTTGTTTAAGGCTTATTTTTAGATTAGATCAACAACAATGTTTTATCTGTGTCAAGTTGTTTTTTTTTCTCAATGAGGTTTGGTTGCGCCGGGGTAGAAAATGTGTCATAATCTAACATAGAATTTGTTATAATCTAGCAACCTGTCACCACAATATCACGTTTGACCATCTGGTTACCCTGAATTTGCTAAACGTGGCACTGGATTTTTGAATTCATGTGCTCCGCCTACCCCTCTTGGGAATACAGGCGTGAGAATATGTATGTATGTATGTATGTAACATAGAATTATCTTATGGTAAGTGAGAAATTTACAACTTCCAATTGTACGTAAAAGATTACAGGAGAAAATTGACTGGAGGCGAATTCTCCCGCCTGACGCCATGTTTAAAAAGTGAATTGCAAATGGCGTCCGTTGTCGATGTAACAAGATGTACGACAGTACTACCAACATACCGAATAAAGCCGACACCTATCTGAAGTCAGAAGTTCAGTCGCCCGGGACTATAACCTATAACTTATGATCAGAGGAAAAATGGCTGCCACGCGTCGAACGAGGTATCGACGGAGAATTGGGGCTTTTACTTAGGTTGTCGCGACTTTTGGGTTGGAATGATAATAGGATACATACGCACATCACGCCTGTATTTCTAAATGGAGTAGGCAGAGCACGCGAAACGCTACATAGACAAAAAACTAATACTTCACTTTTCATAGTTAATTTTAGCATAACTTAGGTTAAAAATAGATAGACGAGGTATAGTGACAGGATCCTAACCTGTCGCCTAAAACTTAACCTGTATCCTCAGTCGCCTCTTAAAACATCCACGAAAGAAATGGACGTGTAGTTCCAAACGCCACAAAGTTAAGGTAGGTAGTAAGTCATTTTATAAGTTGAACTGGCCAATTGTTGGTCCATTACCATTCCTTATATTACGCTTTTCAGTAACAAAATGTATTTATAGCCTCAGATTGGAAGGTTCATCTCTACAGTGCCCTAAAACTCGTTAGGGCTCGCGTACAATGCCAAAGGGGCCTCTCGCCTGCGAATATCAGCCACCTGATTCAGCTTTAATGGTAAACATTATTTTCCACATTCTGTTCGTTAATACAGGCGTAAGCACTGAGATTATGTGAATAAAATGTGTACAGACATTAATTAAGCGTTAAAATACTCGTGACGTTATGAAATTTCCATTTTCAGGCTCATTTCAGAAACTACATACCTCACGCTTGCATTTCCAAATGGGGTAGGCAGATCACACGAAATGCTACACAGATAAAGCCATGACTATTTCGTGGCTACTTCTAGCATATTTGTTTAGGTTTTAACTGGCAGACAACAGTGACAGGTTGCTAGCCTGTCTCTTAAAATAATCTTAACCTATTTCCTTATTAGCCTTTTACGACATCCACGGAAGAAATGGAGAGGTATTCATTGTTCTAGATTCGACACCACACGGATTACAATAGTACATTTAGCCTTTTATTTTAAACATAAAAGTACCGTGAGACTAAAACACAGTGAAATAAACGGATCTACTCACGTGTGCGCGTAGCTCCAGATGATGGGTCACGGATTGACCCGAAACATGTCGAGCCAATCTCGGTATAAAAAAGTGAGTAGTTCCGTTATCTCACTATGAATGCCTTTTATTGTTTAAAAGTCACATAAAAGCTTGCAAAGACGCTTAAGAGCCGTTAACAATGCATATTTTGCGATTCATATTTTCCCTTTGGTTCAAACACTGGCGTTTAGACATAAACATTTTGTAAAGGCTTTCCAAATGTTAATTGGAAATCTGACACCGCCGGAGCTTCCCCGCTGCAGTTCCATTTTCCACAGTCAACAGATTATAAACAACACCATAGCACGTTTATTTATTCTGCTGGAGTGTTTAGTTGTACTTGTTTGGTGAGCGCTTAATTCAATACGTCACATTTTTTTCGAATCGGCTGGTGATTTTGATGCCGTTTTTGGTTATTTGTTCTTCTAATTCTAAAAAGGACAATTTTTACAAAAGAACGTCGATGTAGCGAAAGTAGGTATGTATAGGGTCAAATGCGTTAGTATTAAATGGCGGGGATAGTAACGTATTTGCTTTAATTTATAATTATCAATATTGTAGATATTTGTGAACTACTTATGTGTAATTAAAGCTTTCCAATTCTATAAGCCTATTTTTTAAGTAAATCTAGAATAATTTAATTTGTTTGGCACGCTTCTTACCGATGTTTCCTTCATTGTTGAGTAATACGATCTCGAAGCACATTCAACCTTATGTAACTAACCAAAATTTGAATAATAATAATCTAATATTTACTTTAACCAAGTAACGCGGACGTTATTCAGTTGTGATACTCTTCGAAATCTATTTACCGTGTACCCCGAAGCATTACGTTAACCGTAACTCTTGCACCGATAATATCCGGTTGTAGCCGGCCCCAGCCGGTTTGTTCAGGCCGAAACTAGTTTAAACCGGATCGTGGGAGAATACGCTAGTGGTGCTAACGCTATGCATTATAAAAGTTTTGTGAGAGTGTTTAGACTAACCTAGTTACGAGATTGTACTTTTAATTATATGTTTTACCTTAGAATGCCGGTTGTGGTTGTTTTTGCTTGTACCGGATCGTCGACTCCAGAATGTGGTTTGAAGGACTTACCTGAAAAATAAGAAAAACTAAATTAGTAACCCAGATCACGAAAAATATTACACAGAAACCAAGTTCACGATGTCATTTCCGTTTTTTCCTATTCGCGATTATGCACAATATCCACAGACAGCTATACTTACAGAATTTTTAACAAAACTGCGAATAGCAAGAAGTAACCAAAGCATAAGTTTAAAATTCTAAACAAATTCATCACGACTACTTCGAGGCTACTTTAAGTCATTTTCAGTTTGTCAATATCAAAATAACAGATGCGAGCTTAATTATTCCTCACCGTCAGGCTAAATTTAATCAAAAACACTGATTATTTATTAAGGGAACACTAATTAGAACATCGGATATTGGCCCGGGACACGTGAGATCTCTATTAAGTCCTTAATAATATTAATATGCGTAATTACCGAGATTATATTAACGCTGATGCCGGATTGGGTATCTGCAGCTTGTAAGCCTTATTAGGCATCCCCTAATTAGTCAGTAATTGATAGTTAATGAGTCAGGGTTACCGTGAGACGAGGTAAAATATTTCCTGAAATTTTTATTTTTTGACCTTGTGGGACACAAATGTTTCATCGCTTTTGAAGTCTTACAAAATTGTTGCCATATTCAAGCAATTTACGTGAAAAGAGTGACGTTTCCTTAGAAAGTGGCGCCCTCAATCAGTTTCTATCCTCTTTGTGAGACTTCATTAATAAATTGTTTATAAGAAGTTAACCTGAAACTACATGAACATTCCACATAATAATTAGTAACTACTAGTCTACAATTTTGTGGTCATGTGTCCATGCTTAAAAAAAAACTACGCTACGATTTACAACGTCAAGTCGTCAACCCGACCGCGCCAACTGTAAACGCTTTACTGTCCAATCGGCTGGTGTCTTTATGCTGCAGTATACTCCAGCACGGTACATGCACCAATCGTAAAGCTGGGCGCTCGTAAAAACACCCAATCGCGGCTTTACGCCTCCACCGCATTGGGACGGAATTAGTGTCCGACCGAAGGTACAATTTTGGCCGAAGCCGAAGCCGAAGCCGATTAATCGGCTTTCATCAAAACCTTCGGCCGAAGCCGAAGCCGAAGCCGAAGGTGTGTTGACCCCATGTTGACCCTAAGAAATACGAGAATTTGCTAAAAGTAAAAAAAAACGGCATGAAATTATGCGCAGTTTTCGTTCCTAAATCAAGTGTGAATATGTTGTTATGTTATGTGTTGGCAGTAATTTATATATGTCGGAGATGAAGAGAGATGATGAAGATGATAAGGCGTGTGTCGATGTCGAGCGGCGAAGCAGGAGACCGATTCTTCGTTTACCATTACACTCATCCATGACTCAGTTGCAATGAAAAGTCAATTTACTACACTCACGTTTTTAATCAAACTAATTTAAAGAGAATACAATGATCACAAGCAATAGAAATTAGATCGGACTACAAGACGCAAACAGAACGCGATGAATTCAGAATAAGGGGCACAACCGCACTGTTCCGAATTCCAACCAGAAGTTCCTCTCGACCGTTACCCGTACCGCTTTTTAAAAGTGAAAAGCAGGTAGTTTGTATTGCCAACACTACATGTTGGTTTTCCTCAACAAAACCTGTATTGCCAGCCTCATTCCGAAAACATCCAAATCTGTTCAGATTTGACGTTCCGTTTAACGTTTGACGCTCCACGACACGATATCTTGATACGTCACACATCCCCGTGTGATATTCCGTCGTTGACCGGAGTTGACGCGTTTCTCCCGTGGCGATCCGCCACGCTGCTGAGGGTAGATAGTTCTCAGCCGTTACGTTTCTTCATTGAGGGTAATTGTCAGTCTCTCTTAACAACGTCCCGACCTCACTCAAGCTGACTGCTTTGCATTACTAATTACATCGAAAGTAGCTAGATGGCGCTACTAACTCGCAATAATAACCATCACTGATGAGTACAGCCGTAAACCGATAGATGGCGCTATAACTCCAATAGTTTGTAGAAAATCACGTAGGCTCAACACCGAATGCGTAGTTCAAGCTTCAGCCGCGAGATGACGTAACTGGATATGCGACATATAATTAACTGCAAGTAATGCTATCGAGTTAGCGAAATGCTGCCCTGCTAAGCGCTGCGTACTATCCGTCTCGCTCTGGCATCGTTTGTTCAATTTCAAATCACGATTTGCAAACCTTCGGCTTCGGCCAAAGCTTCGGACAAATTTTGGCCGAAGCCGAAGGTTTGGCCGAAGGTGGTTTTTTTGGCCGAAGGTGGCCGAAGCCGAAGCCGAAGCCGAAGCTTCGGTCGGACACTAGACGGAATACATAAATTTAAAATCGAATAAAAAGATTCGGGTTTATGTGTATGGGGTTATGTCGTAATATATGTCAGGGTCCAGTGGTTATGGTGATGTTTTCGTTATCTTAAATCGTAAGCCTTATTAAGGAAAGTATGTTACAGAGATAGCAAAATGACTTTCCACTGTGCCATTTTTACAATTAAAAATTATAACTTTGAGATAGGAATACTCACACAAGTTCACAAGTAGGTACGTAGATAAACAAAATAATTATGACCTAATAGGTACTTCAGCATAAAAAAAAGTTGGTGGCAGAATGCGAACGAGTACGCGTATGTTCCTCCTTTCATCTTCCGTAAATTAAAAAAGTATTGTGACATCTGTCAAATATAACAAATACCACCACGGTTTTGCGCGGGAAACTGACAGAGTAGGACGCTCTTTGCTTTTCAATTCAATTAATTAACATGTAGTGGCTATTATTGTGTTAGTGTGGTGGAATTAATGCAATAATATGTCAATTATCCATGAACATTAAAGGGAATGTGAAAAGTAAAGGGAATCGCCCTCCCGCGATTACGTCTGCTTTGGACTGTTCATCTCGTGCTAAACTCCATTGAGCATTAGAATGCGTACTTCACCACCCTCGCATTCTAATGATTTAGGTTTAGGTTTAGGTTAGGTTTAGGTTAGGTCTAGGTTAGGTTTAGGTTTAATAATTCTGTATAATATTACTACTGAAGACGAGGCAGTATGGTCCCTGACCTTAGCCTGTCCTAACGGACAAATAAAAAAAAATGCCACCACAGACAAGACCTTTTTTCTTCAAAACTATTATTTATGTCTCAGTGGTCCGGGTGGTTTCCTTATCTACTTACTTACTATATTAAATTCGCGAGATAGATTGGAAGAAGAGAATTACCCCTTGCTCCCACCAAACAGTAAACAAACCAGAAAAATCTAGTTCCGCTCCCAGCGCAGTAATTCTTTAATCGCATCAACCATGGACGGAATTAAATTTTTCCCGGCGGGAGCGCGCTTAATGAAAAACACGGATTAAAAGTATTAAAACATAATTACTGGGACGTAAGCTGCATTATTATGAGCCATCAATCAGTCCTGATTGGGTATTTACTGTCTACGGATTTATCTACTCTGTGGCGGGTTGTCACTCCTTTAGGGGAAGATGTGGTTGTTGTTGTTTATTATTGTCTTTGTATTATTTTTTTGATCATGGATAAAAAGAGTTCTTTTTGTACTAACTGGAACTAGAACTTGTACTAACATATGCGTGCTTGTAGTGTTTGTACGACAAATTCAGTTCTTAAATATATTGAGGATATTTTTCCACTACTGTAAATATTTATTACAAAAATTTATGTTTACAGAATTTTGTAGCATTACTTTTCATGTTTACTTATGTAACATACAATCAACGTCACAAATAAGTAAGTATTTTGGTTTCAGTGAAAGTTGTAAAAAGAATCCCATATAATTTGTCACTTAATTCTCGTTGATAAATCGGTTAAGAAAAGTGGCATTAAAATCTGCGGAGGTTGTGTTGTGACCTCAGGGAGAACATAAGTTTTACGGCCATTTTGGTAAAAACATAATCCTAACTGCAGGTACATCCCCATTCAAAGAGGGAACGCTGCTAGCACGCTTCTGTTTTTATTCTGTGGTAATACCACGTCTAAAAAAAACTTTGAAAATGGAACGTTTTAAAAACAAACGACAGTCCGAATGCAAGATCACGCCCCACGCGTTTGTCAATCATAAATCGGCGAATGCTGCGCCACGGCCTTCACCGCACCCGATGCGCCATCGATGTGAGCGCAGTGCGGACCCAATGCAAAACGCCGCAACATGGCCGGTCCCCGGAGGCACAGAGTAAGTAGCTACGCACAGAAGGTTCACTCTAGAACATGTTTAGGGCTTAATACGCGCGTACAAACTCGTTTCTGAAAGCGCGTGTACGTGCGCACGGGTGCGCACATTATAAGCTCGTATAAGCGCTAGCGAGAACATACGACCAGCGTTTCATATACGCGTATACGGACGTTTAAGCTTTAATGTAGCGCGCATATAAGAGCGTATGCCAAAATTGAGCATATACATGCAAAATTAAACGCTAGCCTGAAACCGCTCTTAGGCGTAAAATATAGCTGTCTATTTCTAACGTTATCGGCTTGCCGTACCTTTCACGAGGCAGTGCGTAACTAAACTGCGGAGTGGAACTTCTCTGCCGAAGGGCTGGACGCACCGACCCGATTTTATAAACACCGTAAGAGGGGTGTTATAAGATTGTGTGTCCATTGTCTAAAAGCATGGACGGAATCGACGGCGTTCTGTTTTTAAATGAAAAGCCTTCTTGCGGTTTTAGCTAGGCTTGAACGCAATCCAGGGCGGAAGCGGGTCAGTGTTTTTTAAGATATTAAAGTTTTGATGTAAAATGTCGAGATAAACTTTTTAAGCTGGTTGGGTTGTCTGACACACGCAGTGGAATATTGTATTAGGATGCATGACATCTTTAGTAAATAGGCTTCATTATAAAATGCTCACTACATTATAAAGTGTTGCTAGTTGTCAAAAACATTCGTCACTTTGGTATATCATTCTAATTTCATGACTTACGGTTGAGATTTGTTTCAGTATTCTGAAATTCGTCCGATTGAGCCCGACCTGATTGGCTGCTTCACAGAGTTACTTAAACAATCGTTCGCTGCATTTTACATGCGGTAACCGCAGTGCAAAGAACACGGTAGTTGACAGCCATCACAGCCTGACCAGGTAACAGCGGTGGCCGGACAATCTAGTCTAGTATAAAGTCAAAGTTCGTAGTTAGCAGCTGCAGCGACCACATTAGATGAACAACTCGGTGTATTCGCCAGTAATTGCTGCCGATTGTCAATCCGCCACGGGCTTCGGACCTGTGATGGCGTGCGACACACGGATGACGGGATTAACTTGTTTATATCGGCTTTCGCGGTTACCGGCGGTTTAGCAGCGCTTAGCTGGACAGTATGGGATATACCGTTGATAAGCAGCGGTTTGGATCTTCCGTCTACTGTAATTTGGGCATAGAATTAAGGTTGTCTGAAAAATTACTCAGGTTTTTTGTGCTCTCTAAAGTCAATAATGAGAATCCAATTTTAACCTTTTCAAATTTGATAAAGTGGTGCTACTTTTTGTAGCTAGTTTTAGCTACTTTGATAGATCTAATAATGATAGGTTGCTGGCTTGTAGCCTTAAGCTTACATAAATCTTATTCCTTAGTCGCCTTTTACAGATGACACCACACGAGCAAATAAAATGACGGAAAAGACAGTTTGTCGCTAAAATTACAAAAACGCAAAAGGCTGGCACCACTCGCAGTCACTCAGTGGAAAGTCCATAAGATTAAACTTACATAGCGTCCGCTCCTTCCGCTTTTATTTCTGATCTAGTTTAAGGAAACTATAATAATGTTACAAAAAGTCGACATAGTGGTGCAGTCGCCGCATAATACTATCAAATCGACTTAACTCACAATGAAAGACTGTGCCATCTTCCACCTAAGCCCCATCCAACTTAAGTTCAAAATGACTTGTTATTTCTTGAAATTCTGACTTTTCAGCTAAGAGGACAAAGCCTTCGACAGGAGTTTGTTCGCAGTAAAAATCTTCATAATCCGTACTTGAAAGTTGAATCGGCGAACAAATTCAACATGTATTTTTAAAAGACAGCTATTTAGTTGGCTACTCAATTTGATATTTTGAAGAGGGTTTAGTGCTTTATTTGAACTCTCAGTAATTAAAGCATAATCAACTAATGAAAATTGTTGACTATGGAGCATTTTGTGTGCTAACAAAAACATTAAGAGCGTGCAAACAAAATTCGGTGATTTTGATGTTTTTCAAATGCTTTAGAAAGCTATAAATCCTTAAGTTTTTAAAGAAAAACTACTGTAACATATAAATAAACTCTTTTTCTAGGGATTAACGGAAAGAAATATTTTATTAGCAACACAGATTTCTTTTACTTAGCCAATTTGTTGAAGGGTTTTCACAAAAATACGCGTCAGAGCTGTCTTTCACTTGAAAATTTTCCATTAAAATTTACCATAAACGATATAAACTTGTTATTATCTGATAGACAATATAGTCTACTGGGGATTAACGGATTAACATGAATCAAATTATTGGTTTTTATTATTCAAATATCATTTTACATAATTTGAAAGTTGAACCATTACTTTATTTTTTTTCTCATTGATTTTAATGTAATTACAAATGAAACAATTTTATTGTAAATTTACAGAATATGTTTAGTCTAACCATATTTTTTTCATGGCTAAATATGAGTTAATTTACATTTCACGATTTTTTAAACATTGGTCCAAAACCACTAAGGTCAGGTGGGGGAAGAGAAACGCAGAGATAAGAGGGCTCTACAGACCATAATCACTCATAACTCGACGAGTTATGGTCTGTGGTGCCTCTTACCCCTGCCCTGCCCCTGAATTTCTCTTCCCCCACCTGATCTTATATTACGTACGTAAAAAATGTGTGCGCCCTCTTAAATGCTCCCAAAACATTGAATTCAAAGTTGAAACAACCGAAGTTGAATTCATTCAAACAACAATTAGAACACGTAAGAAAACTATCTCAAATGTTGCCTGTACAAGTACACAGCAAGACAACTATTGTACAACAGCAATAAATATTTGCAACTGCAAAAGTTTTGCTCAGAAGGAGGGTAGATTGTGGGTGCAAGAAACTCCTTATTCCTTATCTACACTCATATACCTAATAAAGAGGGATACTTTTGTTTGTATGAATAGAAGGGTATGACGTTCTGTTTACGAATTTTTGCTTTTTTTTTAAAACTTATGGGACAAAAATAAGCACAATACTTTTGGCTAAGACTGAGATCCTTCTGTATTTTACGTTTAAAACAAGTACAATAAATATGGTGAAAAAGCGCCCTTCGTTCGGTAATTTTTTTGGGAACAGGGAACGGGCGTGGCGTCAGTGGATATTGACTGTGGACTAGAAATGTTTTTTTAGACAGTACAGCAAAAGCTTCCCTCGGAAGACGAACAAATTGTACTGGTCTCTAAAAGTAGCATATGTATGTTCTTATTGAAATTCATTGTCAGAAGCGCAAAAGCGTTAAATTGTTTGTTTTATGTACTTTCTAATAATAAATATCGATTGCAAATTTTACTGTAGATACAAACAGAACGCTTTGCAAAAGCGATATCAAAACGAAGCACCCGCGACAGTGTTGCCAACGTGAATCAAAAATAGAACGACTTCTGTATTAAAACCTCGTGTACCTAGTTTTAATGGTTTTGTCTAGATAGCGTCACGTGTGCTCTACCTACCCCGATTGGGAAAACAGGCGTGATGTATGTATGTATCTATACACATTAAATTTTTACCTTCAAAAACCGTGCGAGATTACGCGGCGATTCTACAGGACCTTGCTTTAAACTGAACATCAAAGAAAAAATCAACCATAAACTCCCGCCAGTATATTGAGCGAAGTATCGGTTATTAAAAGCCATAAAAAAGTTGCCAGCGTTATTTAATCAAAGTTCCCCACTCCACGGTCAGAGTCCGAGGAAATTAAAAAACTTGCGCGCGTCGAAGACACTTAACGGTTGAGCACAAAAGATGGGCACAAGATAAACGGGACTCGTCTCGGTCTATTGAGAAAATATGTTACACCTAAGTTTTTAAGTACCTATTCCGAGGTAAGTCTCCTCAGCTGCCGGTAAAATTGGTTTTAGAAGACTTTTCATGTCTTACTGAAAGTGAAAGTTTTTGAGCTAAGGATTTTCTGTGAAAATTAACGCCGCCATGTTGAAAAGAAAAGTCTCATGCGTTTTCTCATGCGATGAAGCGTTTTTCTTATGCTATGAAGCCTTTTTCTCATGCGATGAACCCTTTTTCTCATGCGATGAAGCGTTTTCTCATGCGATGAAGCGTTTTTCTTATGCTATGAAGCCTTTTTCTCATGCGATGAAGCTTTTTTCTCGTGCGATGAAGCGTTTTTCTTATGCTATGAAGCCTTTCTCTCATGCGATGAAGCCTTTTTCTCATGCGATGAAGCGTTTTTCTTATGCGAAGAACCCTTTTTAAGACGGTAGTAGATACATGCAATTTATTCTTATGTTGACATCTTCTATCTTTGGGTGGCTGATTATAAGTTCCCTTAACAAGTTTTTAAGTAGAAATGTAGCTGGTTGAAAAAAAACATAAAAAGAAGATCAACTTGAACACAATATCCGGGTTAGGACGGACGGGAAACGAGTCGCGCTCTGTACATTATACCTGTCACTGTCTAGTTAGACAATAGACGTCAGAAAATGACAGCTAAACTCCCGCGCGCGAAATACTCGCATACTGCCGTGCTAAACCATCATGTCTCAAAATGAAACTAATAAATAATAATGCATTGAAGTACTTTAGTTCTGTTGTATTGTATTCCATGTTAGGTAGTTTTCGTTTTCCAAGCCAAGCTTACCTAAACCTAAACACAACCTCATTATCCCAGAAGAGTAACTTCTACGAATAAAGTTGGATATTACATTACAACCGCAGTGGCAAACACTCGCATATTAGACAAGTTAGAGCCGCAATACGACAAGGTCCCATTCGGATTCATTTGGCAATATTGCAGCGCGAGTTTCGGTAACGATAACGCGTTTTCGGCGTTTTTTAAATCTGTTTTCGATTATTTTTACAGTATACTCGTTAATTGTCCGTCTGGTGTCGGGATAGAACAACACATCGCCATTTCTTCCGTGGATATAGTAAGAGGCGACTAAGGAAACAGGTTTAGGTACGTTTTAGGCGACAGGCTAGCAACCTGTCACTACACTACCTCTTCCATCTTTGCAAACATAAAACTATGCTAGAAGTGGCTGCGAGGCGTGATAATGTCATAGTCAAGGTTTTGTCTATGTCACCTTTCGTGTGCTCTGCCAACCCCAATTGGGAATACAGGCGTGATTGTATGTACTCGTTAATTCCGTATAAGCTAATGTTCATTACATAAAAAACTCTCTATTTAAATTATCTATTTAAATATCTATTTAAATATTCATACTGGCCACCAAGATTGTATTGTATTGTACGAGTCTTTATTGCACATAAAACAATGACAAAAAACAAGATACGGGATAACAGCTTCATGTACAAAAGCGAACTTATCTACTCTGCCAGTTGACCTTCGCTTCGGGCGATTGAAGATTTTTGGTGACAGACATTTGTTTATATGAACAAAAAATCTTCTGTTATAAGATCGTTATCGTTCCGTGTGCTCTGCCTACTCCATTTGGGGATTAGGAATAAAGCCGTGGTAGCCCAGCGGTTCGAACTGTGGCCTCTCAAGCAGAGGGTCGTGGGTTCAAACCCCGGGCTCGCACCTCTGAATTTTTCGGAATTTATGTGCGATATCAAATTTGATATTTATCACGAGCTACTCGGTGAAGGAAAACATCGTGAGGAAACCTACACACAGCGACGAAGTAATTCAACGTTGTGTGTGAAGTTCCCAATCCGCACTGGGCCCGCGTGGGAACTATCGCCCAAGCCCTCTCATACTGAGAGGAGGCCTGTGCCCTGCAGTGGGACGTATATAGGCTGATGATGATGATGATGATGAATACAGACGTGACGTATGTAAGTAAGTATGATGGTATTGATGGTAGAAACGTAAATGCTGCTTACGATGGCAACTGATGCGGACACAAATCTGTGCTTCCAAGTATAGGCATAATGCAGTTAGGCATTACCCTAGGCATAACCCGAGGTTAATGGCATGAGCGGTTAAAACACTACATGTCGCCGGGGCTCCATTTTTCACCGTAATAGCTCCTTTTTACATAACGTCGCGTCATGTGACGCGGTGTCATCTGCAGCTAAGGATTTTGAGGCCACATTTTGCGTCGTGTTTAAGAACTATTTATAACATACATACATACATATGTATGTATAATATGTATGTATGTCACCCGTGTGGTGCCGGGTTAGAATAGTACCTCCCCCTTTCTTCCCGTGGGTGTCGTAAGAGTCGACTCTGGGAAAGGGTTAGTGTATTGTGGGCGATGGGCTAGCAACCTGTCACTGCAATTATCACGTTTAACCATCTGGTTACCCCGAATTTGCTAAACGTGGCACTGGATTTTTGAATTCATGTGCTCAGCCTACCCCTCTTGGGAATACAGGCGTGAGAATATATACATATATGTATAATATTTATAAAATACGTGATAATCGAATCAAAGGAGAAATATCATCGAACACACCCGCGTAAAACAAAATATTGATTCGAAATGAGTCTCAATTCAGATCAAAGTAGTTAATACATACGTATGTTAAGTTTTAGTTTGAAAAAGTAACATTAATTCTATGTTGTCTAATACACACATACTACCACGCCTCTTTCCCATAGGGGTAGGCAGAGACTACTTTGTTCCACTTGCTACGATCATGCCTCTTTTGCTTCATGCACATTCATAAGTCTCTACTCGGCTCGTCAGTTTCGGGTACTCTTGCCCTGACCTGTTTCTAAAATGTGTGTTATATTGTTTAATATTTTTTTAGGATGCAGGAATATAATATAACGGAGATTTTCAAGTAGCTGGTAGTTTATTTATTGAATAACATTTAAGTAGGAAAATAACAATAAGGCTTATAAATAACTTATACTAAAAATAAAATTAACTAGAACTAAAATATAAAACTAAAATTAGAGATAAAAAATTTCTCCCAAATCGCCGCCAATAGGGAGGGTGCCCAGAAGGCTGGCAGCATTGCCACGTTGTATGGCAATGCTGATTCGCTGGGCGAAATAAAGGCCAGCCTTCTGGTCACGGGAGGCCTCTATGAGGCGCGCCGAAAGTTCTTTGAAAATGCGGCGCGCATTATAAAATAACATTATACATCACCCTTGTATTCCCAAATGGGGTTAAAGAGACCACACAAAATGCTGTTACATAGATAAAACCGTAATTATTTCACGTTTCGTAGCCACTTCTAGCATATTTTTTAGTAGAATTGTAAGAGATTAAAACTTTATTTAAAAAGTGTATCAACTATGGAAATAAGTTGAATAATGTCACTTTAGTACCTACGTTTTATTCGCACAGAGTTAACCTTTACAAGAAATAATAATACTCCGTCTTTGAAATGCTTACGCATTAAGTTTCTAGGAAAGAAAACATTGTGAATCCACTTACGCCCACCCCTGTGTTATAAATAGCAGGACAACCAACATAGCAGTTACTTCCATTCCATTAGAGCAACGAACGTGACAATAATGAGAGTGCATTAACGCTCATATTCTTTTGTGGTAAACATGCACTCTACGAGATTCAGGAAGAAAAAATAAGCTTCAGTTTTCCTAGACCTTATTTTTAAGGTTCCATGCTTAAAGAGTAAAAACGGGAACTAACTAAGACTCTGTCCGTTTGACACAGGGCTGTATTCCAAGGCCTATTTTTTGACTCGATATCAAGCAACAGGTCTTTGAAATATAAAAAACTAGCTTTCCGCCCGCGACTTCGTTCGCGTAAATTTCGGATTTTGGGGTCGTAGGTTTCTGAGCCTATTCATTACAAACAAACAAAGTTTTCCTGTTCATATTATTAGTGTAGATGTAGATATCTAAACCGAAATATTTAACAGTTTTTTTTTTTTTTTCAAATAAAATTTAGCCTATGTTACTCGTGGATAATGTGGCTTTCGAATGGTGCAAGAATTTTTGAAAACGGCCCAGTAGTTACTGAGCCTATTCATTACAACCAAACAAACAAAGTTTTCCTCTTTATAATATTAGTGTAGACAAAAACAATTTTGTTCATAATTTTATAACGAAATGAAAATAATATAAATATATGGGGGCTCCCACACAAAAAACGCTGTTTGTTTTCTATTTTGTACATCGATATCAAGAACTGGTAACAGGTAGACGCTTGGTTACCTCGTCAATGGTACCTACGGAACAAGGAGGGAGGTGGATTCCATTTAACTTACAATTTTTCATCACAGACAAACAAACATCAGGACATGTAAACCTAAGTTAAATCTCGTAAAAACTACTTTATGAAACAATTAAACGTGTGGTGCCGGGTTAGAATAGCACCTCCCCTTTTCTTCCCGTGGCTGTCGTAAGAGTCGACTATGGGAAAGGGTTAGTGTATTGAGGGCGATGGGCTAGCAACCTGTCACTGCAATATCACGTTTAATTATCTGGTTACCCTGAAATTGCTAAAAGTGGCACTGGATTTTTGAATTCATGTGCTCTGCCTACCCCTCTTGGGAATACAGGCGTGAGAATATGTATATATGTGAAACAGTTATTTTTGACCAAGGCATTAAAACAAGCTTTATACTTACCGTGTTCATTTTAAAATAAAACACACCTTTCGTATTTTGTATAACAGCATTAACAACGGAATGGAACGAGCGAAACACTTTGTTGTTTCGATGCAAAATAATTAATGCCGCACTCATCCGGGCTTTGTCCGTACATTACAGATACGCGCGTCACTGCTCTGTACTTGAACAAAGGGTTAAACGTGTACTAAGTGCACTTAGGGTGAAGTTACATTTATCAGCATCGAATCGCATTTAGCTGGATGATTTTAAACTCACTATACGCATCGCATGCGTTCAGCTGCTATAGCATATTTTTATCTGCTTAAGTATTCTATCGCGTACTTTTATATGCTGCCGCATGCCGTATGCTGCCGCATGCTATCTGCAATCACGACGCCACAAATGTAATGTTAATTTAAAATTTTCCTCGTCTATATTGATGAAATATAGGTAATTATTGAAATTATTGGAAGTAAACAAATTTGTGCACTTTGATAGATGAACACGTTGTGATAATGACATTAATGACGCGTTCGGCCGCCCATTCGCACTCTTCCTCCTTTTCTCTGCGTAAGCAGCCTTTCTCATTCGTAAGCATCCTGCCTCTCTTTCTTAAGCAGCCGTTATCAATCGCAAGCGTCCCGTCGCATGCGTAAGCAGCTATTCTCATCCGAAAGCATCTAATCTCACGCTTTAAGCAGCCGTTCTCATGCTTCAACTTGATTAAGCATTCTTCAGCATGAGAAGTGGATAGTATGTATGTATGTATGTATGACTCTTTATTGTACATAAAACAAATATATAAAACAAAATACAGGATAACAGTTTTATGGACAAAGGCGAACTTATCCCCGAGGGGATCTCTGCCAGTTAACCTTCGGGCGATTGACAGAACAAAGGGAAACGAGTAGACATACAAAAAGAAAATCTATGGAAGAAAAACAAAAAAAAAACATAAAACTACCTAAACCTAAGCTAAACAAACATGTATAAGCAAATATACATACACTACTACATAAACATTACATTCTAATACACACAAATAATTACCACTAAGTATTATAAACTAATATATACCTCCACATAATTATTAATAAATTTAATATTAAATATTATAAATATATACATACAATAAAAAGACAAAACATACAATTACCAAAATCTACGACAAATTGTCAAGCCAGTACTCCTTCAAACGGCTCCGCAAAGTGGTTACAGTTTGCGTGCGACGAATGTCGACCGGTAACTGATTCCACAGTTTGACAGCGTATACGGAAAAGGAGTTGGAATAGGATTTGGATTTGGAGATTGGGAAAGCTAGGGAAAGATAGACGGTTCCCAGAACCAGCGGACAAGTAACTAAATCTTTCGGAGAGGTAGGGAGGGGACTGAGGCTTAAATAGGACATTAAAAAGCAACGACAGGACATGAATACTACGACGGTGCCGAATTGGCAGCCATTTGAGTTGAGCGCGAAAAGCGGACACATGATCATACTTCCGCAATCCAAATATGTAGCGAATGCATACATTCTGGAGTCGCTCAAGCTTATCAAGTAGCTGCTCAGAAAGGTCAGTATAGGCAATATCTCCATAGTCCAGAAGAGGTAGAAGGAGAGATTGTGCAAGGACTATCTTAGTGTGGACAGGGAGGAAGTTTTGCAGGCGTCTGAGCGAATGGATCGAAGCAAATAGCTTGCGGCTGACCTCAGAGACCTGAGCCGACCAGGATAATGTCTGATCCATAATGATGCCCAAATTTCTGACCGTAGTAGAGAAAGGAATACAATTATTGTCAAAAACTAATTCGGGCACCACCAGGTCAGACAGCTTTGAGATGAAGTACGGACTCCCAACAACTATCGCCTGCGACTTCTTGGCATTCACCTTTAACCCGAAATTTGCCGCCCAGTCCCGTATGGCCTCCAAGTCAGTATTGATGCGTTTAATCAAGTCAGAAAAATCGTCAACGTCCGCTGCCGCGTATATCTGCAGATCATCGGCATAGAGATGATAGGAGGAGTGCAATGATGCCGTTATACCATTAATAAAAATGGAAAAAAGGAGAGGGGAGAGCACAGCTCCCTGAGGGACACCAGCGGTTAGGTCGTTCCAATTAGAACATGCGTCCCCCAATTTCACTCGCTGGCGCCTACCAGTGAGATAAGACCGAAACCACGACAAAGCGGGATTGGAGATATTTAAAGTATTGAGGATTCCTAAAAGAATATCAAAGTCCACAGTATTGAAGGCACTACTGAAGTCGAGGAGAACAAGAACCGTAAGCTTTCCGTTCGCTATGTTGAGGCGAATGTCATCAGTCACCTTGACGAGAGCAGTGACGGTGCTATGCCCGGGGCGGAAGCCCGATTGGAATGGATTAAGGAGATTATGGAAATTCAAGTGATGTGACAGACGTCGACTCACAAAATGTTCTATAACTTTAGAGAGAACTGGGAGAATCGAGATAGGACGGTATTCAGCCAAGGAAGCAGGGTTTGAGGATTTAGGGAGAGGAATAACATGCGCTAGTTTCCAAAGCATGGGGAAACAACCTGAGGAGAAAGAGTAATTGATTATATGCGAAATAATCGGAGCTATGAACTCCGCCACAGGCAAAAGCATATCCCGACTAAGGCCATCCTCACCAACGGCCCTCGTCCCGACAGACTTCAGCAGCTCCAACGTCTCCCTGGGAGAAATAGTTCCCAAATCAAAATCAGAGAAGTCCATTTTAGGGGCATTGGCAAGCTTGTCCAGCGTACGTTGTTTGACAGAAGGATCCAAAATGACCGGGGAAGCACAAAAATGAGAATTAAGAGCATTGAGGTCAACATGACCAGAGAATGTTTGTTTAGATTTGCCCAGCCCCAAAGACTTAAAGAAGTTCCATAATTTGGTAGAAGGGCAGTTTTCTATAGATTCGTGAATATAACGGCGTCTAGCCTCTCTGCACCTCTTGTTGCAAACCTTACGCAAACCAACATACCTTTGACGATTTTCCTCACTTGGATCTTGACGCAAGGCAACGCGTGCTCGATTTCTTCTGGCCATTAGTGTTTTAATATCTGGCGTGAGCCACGGCGCGGGAAAATGTCTAACACGCACGGCTTTCAGGGGAGCGTGTCTGTCAAAAATCGCAAGAAACATGTCGCTGAACGTCTTAAGCTTAAGGTCTACATCAGCACACGCCTCAACAGATCGCCAGTCAGCCACGCTGAAATCCAGCAACAGAGCCTGCAAATTAGCGTCACACAGATCACGACGCAATATTACTCTATGTCTACGTTTAGGGGGACGAAATTTAAAAGAGGCAAAAACCAGGTCGTGATTCGAGAAGGCAGCTGCACTAAACTGGCCGTGAATTGAGACATGGTCAGGGGAAGAGGTGATTATGAGATCTAGAAGCGAAGGAGGACCATTATGAGGAAAGTGTGTAGGAGATAGAGAAAGAATGCTAAGATTCAGCGCATTTACAAGAGACCTGATTTTAGAAGAGCGTTGATCATTTTTATTTAGACAGGTATTGAAATCACCCATAATAATGGTGTGCTGAAAGTGTGGACTGAGATCAACTAGGCTCTTTTCAAACGAGTCAAAATAATTGATATTGGATGAAGGGCAATAGTAAACCCCAAGAAGGACTGTCATGTGGTTAAGCGAAACATTTAAAAATAAAAATTCCGGAGCTTGACAATAAGACATTAATGCCGGCGACTGAGCAACTACCCGATATTCGACGTCATCTCTTAAATATATGGCAACCCCGCCTCCACGAACAGTGCCACGACCGCCATCTTTATATCCAGTCCGGTCATTGCGAATTAAAGTGAACCCAGGTAGCGGGTAAAGAGAGGAAGGGAGAGAAGGCTTGAGCCAGGACTCAGAAACAAGAACGGCATGGATATTTTTACCAGGAAACGTTGAAAGTAGGTCGGGAAAATGGGCGGGTATGCTTTGTGCATTTATATGAACTACATTAAAGTTTTTCATATAAGAGGAAAAGGTACTGTGCAATTGATCACCGAGGTCCTGCGGGCTGGAAGCATCGCTTAAAGATTCGTAAAGGCTTGACGATGACAAAGACAAAAAGTCACTCTCATGACTCACATCGGAAAAGTTGGACATGTATGCTCTGTATACAAAATATTATAATATAATATACAATAAATAATTACTAAATATAAAATAAAGATTTAAGACTGCTAATTAATACAGTCCGGTCAATTGCCCTCCAGCCAGCTGTGAAGAAAACAAACAAAATAAATTAAAATTAAGGATTACAAAATAAAAATAAACAAGAACAAAATTTTAAATATTTGTAAAAACAGCTTAGTCTAAGAGCAGAAACAAAACGCGTCATCATGACATCAAGGTGACAGACGTCAAAGTCAGTGTGGGCTGTCTGTTGTACTCGTGATTTAAAAATAACTTCACAAAATAATAAATACAATAGAACACTGAGTACCCGCCGGAAAGAAAGAAAGCTACATTAAACAGAGATGAACATGAATAGGAAACATGATCACAGATCTATGATTTCGCTGCCCTTTGTCTCCGGGTACGGGCGACCGCTGCCTCCGGGACTGGTGACTTCTGCCGCGCGTCCTCCAGCGATGAGGCTCTTGCCTCACGCCCGCTCCCACCGGTATTGCTCGGCGGCGGCAGCGCTCGCAGCTCCTTCATGGTGGTGATTTTGTGGCGCGAGCCGCCCGCAGACACCACGATCCGCCCACCACACGTCCAGCTGTCCTTGGTGCCGTACAGCTTTCGAGCCTCCACAAAAACAGCATGCCGGTTGCCCGTGAGAAACTCAGAGAGAGTCAGACCCGAGCCTCTCAGTTTCGACTTCTCACCCCAGACTGTGTCACGCAGCGAGTTTGTTACAAAGCGAAGCAAAAGAGGTCGAGGCTTAGATTTCCCTGCAGACTTTCCCAAACGATGGCACACCAACAATGTCTGGCTACTTACAGCCTGTATGCCGAGCCGT
Organism: Adoxophyes honmai; assembly: GCA_005406045.1. Taxonomy (NCBI): domain Eukaryota; kingdom Metazoa; phylum Arthropoda; class Insecta; order Lepidoptera; family Tortricidae; genus Adoxophyes; species Adoxophyes honmai. The sequence goes on from BHDV01011122.1 coordinate 223,100, forward strand.
CTGACACAGACATCAATCGCTAATCCGTCGACCTCCTCATTTGATGCCTCGGCCACCCCGTGCAACAGTAAAACCTTGGATCGCGATCTCATCTCCAGATCATCAAGTGTCCCGGCAACCAACTCCATCTGAGCCTGCAACCCTGCCACTGCCTTCCAAACAAATTCTTTGAAGGTTTGGAATTCCCGCATAATTGGCAAGGTGCTAGTGTCACTGCTGGGCACCGAAACCTCAAAACTGGCCATCCTGGAGCTGAACATCTCCTTCATGTCGTCCATACTCTTCATGAGCTGCGTGATGCTAACCATTGTACCACAACAGTGAAAGTGATAAAGTGAAAGTGATGACACAGCACAAATCAAGGTCAGATATTTTAATTCTTCAAGCCTTTTGAGAGATAATAGCTGACGGGGGCAACTGTTAATCAGCGATTAATATAACATAACTAGCTTTTAAAATCGTTTGTGTCAATATGGATATATGGATAGTTACACTTATAAGCATTTAATGCTGAAGCTGAATCGATGCTGAAGGGTGAATTGATGCTGACGGATATCCATACAATAGCGCGTTTTTGTATGGCAAAATGCGATTCGATGCTGATAGATGTAACTTCACCCTTAGGTCTTTATTTTTAAGCCTGAATTTACATTCAATCCCAAACAGGCCAGAAAACACCAAACTTCGAATTTATTTCTGAAGATGTTATAAGTGGTCCTGTAACTAGAGGAATGAAGAAGAAACAAAGATTAGTGCAAATAAAAAAGATCAGGCACGCACACATTCTCATATTTAAAACGATCGATTGTGTAAAAGAGATGGATGGCATTGATGCACTATTTGCAAGGTTTATCCACATCCTAAATTAAATTTTGATTGCTAAGATTATTTAGGGTGAAACACGACTGGTGATAATGATAATGATGCCTCCCTTTACGAGAAAAGCTCGTTTAGACCAATTAGCACTGCATTATGTAAGTATTCGTCTACATGAACGTAATAATTTAGAAAAATCTTCTAATATAAGGACCGTATCGTTAATTATGGAAACAGGTTTGTAGTACTCAAAAAAAGTTATATAATAATATAAATATAATATATAAATGTCAATCTGTCAAGTATTGAGTCTAATATTGGATTCAGTACAAAAAATATTGAGAACTGTTGAAAATTTCCAAGATGAAGGGTCTATCCGCGAAACAACGATTTTCTATTGTGACCAAATATAGCGAAGGATCGGGTATGACGATGAGACAAATTGCAGAAATGGAAGGTGTTAGTCTGAAAACAGTTTATAGCACTATCAAACGGTTAGGCATGAACCATACTTTCAAAGATTTACCTGGTCGAGGTAGAAAACGTGGTCCTTTGCATCATAATTTGGACAAGAAGACATGCGGGCAGTTTGCGAGAAATTAAGGTATTTCCACTCGAGATTGTGCGAAAAAATGCCAAACTTCTTTAGCAATGGTTCAACGTGCCAATGAAAGCAACATGCTGGTAACCTATAAGAAACAAAAACAGCCAAAACGCACTAAAACCTAGGAATCTACCGCTAACACTCGGGCTAGAAAACTGAACGATAAAATTTTAACTAAAAACAAACAATGTATTATTATGGGCGACGAAACTTATGTCAAACTTGACTATAAACCCTGCCTGGGCCGCAATTTTATACCGTAACGAAAGATGCAAAGGTCTCTCAAGAGGAAAAATCAATTTTTTGCAAAAAATTTGGCCAAGAGGTAATGTTTTGGCAAGCTGTTTGTCAATGTGGGATGAAAACGACTCCGTTCTTCGTTAAGGGTAACTTGAATGCTGATATTTACAGGAAAGAAATGTCTTCAGAAGCGGATATTGCCACTTATTCGCAAGCACAGAGGTCGCACATTATTTTACATCGATTTAGCTGCCTGCCACTATGCTCGCCATGTGATAGACTGATATAGAGGGAATAACGTCGACTTTGAACCAAAAACGTGCAATACCCCTAATTGTCCTCAGATAAGTCCCATAGAGAGATTTTGACCTCTGATGAAGGCAAGATTAAGAAAACATACTAAGCCAACAGATAAAGTCGAGGAATTAAAAAAAGACAGGATTCGTACGTATAAAACCTTCAACACTTTAGCTGTCCAACGGTTAATTAAAAACATTAAAAGCAAGATCGGGAAACTGGCCAAGGGGACCAGTAAATAAAAATAAGTTACTCTAATTATTGTGTTTGCACACTCATATGTATATGAGTTTAGTTGTTTTCCTATAATATAAAATGTTCCCACAAATTACGAGTATTTTACTTGTTTCCATAATTAACGATACGGTCCTTAATATTTATAACATGCAACGGCAAAGAATCGTATTCCGAATTGCTACTACATGTAATACGTTTCTAAAGGTAAGCCAATTGCGTATTATTTTTTGGATGTAGATAAACCATTTTTATGAACACGTCCAAACAAACGCGCCAGTTATAATTAGGTCGATGGCGATCGCCGGGATGAGCCGCTCATTAATACCGCGGTTGCGTAATTCCTTCGCAAATCGGATAGCATTTAAATGACATCACGGGTAGGAGCAGAAGGGAAACAGAAGAAAAAATAAAAGCTGTGTTTACAAAAAAAAAAACAGTTTTTTTTTTTAATTTTAAGTTGGGAAGTCGCCTAAAATAGACTTTACCCTATATCCTTAGACGCCTCTTACGATATTCACGGAGGAGATGGAAAGGTGTTATTCTTAGTCCGACTGCACACGGAATTGGTTTTAGTTTTAGTAATTGATAAAGTCTCTATCCCATATTGCGAAGTCTGTCGGTATTTCCGATTGCGGTATACAAAGCTATTTACATTTCAGCCCGCTTCTACTCACCCCACTCCTATAAGTTATTCCTTGCTTTATTAATTAATTATTACAAATCTAGTCTGGGCTTGCACGAAATACGACTTGGAACTCAACAACGCACTAACGCTGCAGAAGTTATTTATGAAAAGTGACACATTTCGGCTTGTGTCTGTTTTGCTTTTGCCCAACTGACGTAACTCGCCGCGACACATAAGTAAACCGATCTCATTCGCGGGTTACCGATATGAAGTGAGCAACAGACGGCCGACGGTCCGCGGTCCGAATAATCCCGACGAAGTGCGAACGGACACGACTAACGCCATTAGTCGCCCGCAGACTAATTCGCGGATTTAAATGCTAAATCGGGGAGCTACAGTTAGATAATATTTACATAACTTTGTGACTTTTCATAGTGACAATAGGTCTAGTTCAAGTGAAATGAAACGGTCTAACTCACGTCATTGCATTAAGATGTTTTGGGTCAGTTCGCGCCACGACGGTTTAAAAGTAAAAGTAGAAAACCTATTTTAAAAAAGGCCCTACTTTTTTTAATGACATAACGTGGGTCCTTTTTGGTTTAATTGATGTTTTGCGTTACCTTGTAGAATTTTCTGACGGCAAAAACGGGAAACGGATCATAGTAAAATTTCAATTGAACTAAACCATGAATAGTAGTCGTGTGCAGTAGCTAGTTAGCAATAAATAAACTTTGAATGATCTTAAACATTTTTGCCCAAATGTAGACAAACATACTTTTTCGACCAGTGTTGCGGGCAAAGGCACAACGCCATCCAACCAACAGTGAAAAAAAATCCACTATTTTATGAATTGAATCATACTTACAAGTACCTACCTACAGTCAGGGAATCTGAATGTTTAGCAGGCTGACCGCCTTCATAATTTGTTTGCATTATAGGACAAACTTCACCAAGAAGTTCAATATTGAGAATTAATGTCATTCAACTGGCTGGAAATAGTAAAAAGGCTAATTTTAGAAGTATCTCAACCTGTTAAACATCCAATTTCCCTGACTGTACATGATCCATTAAAACCGCTATGAAGACGCCAAACCATAATTTTAACTACTGTTCTTTCCCCGCCTTGTGGCAGGAGATCTCTGGGTTTTATTGTTATCCTTTTACTGCGCAAATTTTATATGTCCCCCTCGTAATTTAAAATGCTAAGTAATATTAATTTTTTAACGCTCCTTCAAAGATAATATTCACTAGCTGGGTGACCGAGCTTTACTCGGATTATTTTTTGCATACATTGAAATACTGGTAATACAAGTTGTAAAACTA
>BHDV01011122.1:228439-261295 GCA_005406045.1 Adoxophyes honmai
AATCGTTAGAGCCGTTTCCGAGATAGCTGGTATATATTTATAAATATATATACAAGAATTGCTCGTTTAAAGGTATAGGATTAAGGCTCCCTCTTGATTGTCAAACGACTTTTGTTAGTGACGAGTTTGTAATTTAACGATGGCGATTTAAAATTTGTTTTTGTTTTTCCATTCATTTTGTGCGCTTTGGTGTAACTAAGAGCGGCAGGAAATGGCTCATCATCACTGCATGGATGCACAAGGAAGGAGGCCTGCGGATACGAGTGGTGGTCTGGTGGTGTGAAGCTTGCCACCAACATCGGAACAGCTGACCGCCACTCTGTCAAGAGTGATACCGATATAGAATAAGAAGAAATGTGGTTAGAATGGAGACTAAAAGCTCACTAAGAAACGTTTTAAATCTTTAGTAAAAAAAAATGCAAAGTTAGAGATGCACTCAAACAAGTCTAGAAGTGATATATATGTAGATGATATGATGCCGAGAAGAGTTAAGTTGATACTGATGCGTCAAATTAGTAACTTGTTTTTTTTTTCATTTTGTAACTACCTTCTCTATAAGAAAAATCAAAAATCGCTAAGGCACTCAAGTGATTCCACAGATTTAAAGCAGCTTTTAAAAAAAGTCAAACAAAAATTCTTGTCAATTTTAAAACAAATATAACATTCGGATTTCCATTATCTATCTGTTGCCGACAATCACTGTCATCTAGCTTGACAACTGGTTAAAATTGACAAGTAAAAGAGGGTACGACGCGGTTCGCAAATGTCATTTGACAGATTACAATTCAATAGCTTCTGTTTACGCACGGCATCGATCTCAGGGCAGCCATGTCATTACATTCGTAAGTCCATTATAAAATTTGTACAGCTTTTTCAAACTCTAATGAAAGTAAGTAAATAAATAAATATTAAGGGAAAATTCACACCAATTGGCTCAGTCCGAAAGAGTTATTTATACCTAGGAATATTCTGATTAGGTTAGGATAAGGTGCAGTTGGATTAGAAACATTTGCAAGTCTTTGCGCAAGCTGTTTGTTCAAGAAAAATATGTGAATAAGATACGCTGTTGTATGTCGTAGGAGAAACAAGTCTTCCTTAGCAATGAACGAAATAAATCAAACACATGTCGCAGAAACTGCGCATCGAATGTCTTATTGCATAAACATGGTGTTATCTTAATAGAGAAATATATCCCGGGAATAAAAATAACGTGAAGGTAGAACGAGAGCGGTAGCAAAATTTATTAGGGTCACAAGCGGGAAAAAATGGAGGATTAAGGTAAAATACCTCTTAAAAAGCATTTACTTATCTCACAACAAAATGGCAGATCCGCGTTTAACAGTATATATTAGCCGAGTAGCGCTCGTAGTATGAAAAATTTAAATAACCTTCATTATTAACGCAAAGCGAATTTCACAATGCGGAAAACAAAATGGCCACCCGAGTACTGTGACGCCATGCTTAAAAACTTGCTCGTCAAAAGCCACGACCGTAGCAGACCGGTACACCGTCAACGACTTCGGTTTCAACAAGACATTTCCAAGGTAATTTTCCACAACCAATGGCCCCTAACACCTAGAAGCTCAAACGACTTCCCGACTCATTTTAAAACCGTTCGCAACAAAAAGATTTACATTTTCTCCTTCACCAGACTCCTCAAAAAATATCCTCAAAGGCATTTGCGAAATATTAAAAGGACATTACACGGAAAAGCTTCTAAAGCGTTGTTTGCGTAAAGAATCGCCAGTGAATCATGAAAGGGGCTCGTGGTTATCTCTTTGAGGTTCACAATGGCTCGATAGCGCGGGAAAAACTATTCAACCTTTATCAAAATGCCAGCGACACCTGTTGGCGGCAAACAAAGTCTTATCTGGCAACACTGGCCCGGACGTTCTTAGAGCGTTCCATTAAACGCGTCACAGATAACGCTAATGAACTGGGTTGCCACCCTGAAAAATCAAGTGAGCCGTTTCGGGCATAAATTAAAATAATTGAAGCCGTGTTTGAGTGTTCGGGGTCGCCATTAGGAAAATTAAAATGGGATTGGCGATTGCATGGAAAATTAAAAGGGGAAGATTTTATACCAATCTAGCATGAACAATGTTTGAAGTAATTTTAAATCCAAGTTAAATAAACTTTCCGAAGAAGATGCTATCTCGAGAGATTTGAGAGCTTCTGAGGTAATTACCATCTTAACTTTTAGCCTAGGTCATCCAACTTAATCGAGTTAGCGAAGAACAAAAAAACGCTCGTACAAAATCCGACACGGATTCAAATTAAAAGGCAAAACCGACCGAAAATTCGACCAAAATCAGTCATTTAAAAGCGCTCGAATGCCCCGTAAGCGACTTTAACGTATTTATACATAAAAGCCGCAATTTGTTTTTGATCTCCGAGCACGCTTCGCGTTGTTTATCGAGCCGCTGGAAAACGTATTTCGGCTGAATTTTGCTCCGTTGATCCTTCGTTAAAAGAGGGTTTAAGAAGGGTGTGGATGTGTGGGGAAAATAATTATAAATATTGGACCTGTGCCTTTGGAATTGCCGTCACACTGGCCACTTATAAACATTTTGCTATTTTAAATTCAATTTTTTTTTAAGAAGCTTGAGTTTTTTATCAATTGAAATATGAACAAGGGCGAAAATTTGTCGTGCTTGTTTTCAAACTCATATCTATCCGTAATCAGACATCTGTATGTCGTATTTTTCCACAGATCCAAAGTTACTTCCCGAAAGACTAACACTTAAGGCGCTTTTCTTCTAGAAGATTTACCTTCCTTCCACCATGTTTTTAAACACATTAAAACTCGCATAATAGGTCTGTGTCCTCCCACAGTAAGCGTTGGCCGGTGGTGCGACAAGGACGCAAGATGCCAACCCGTTAACCAGCATTTAAAGTATAAATTTATCGTTCATAATAGAGGCATAAATCGCCAGGCCATTATTAATTTCATCGCGTTCCAACCATTTAATAAAGATGTTCACTAAAAATTCGCCACGACCATATTTCATATCGGATACCTATACTGAGGAATACAGATAGTAATTTGGCAGTGAATATTAATTTCAGAAATGGACTTCTGCGTGATTGAGATATTAAATTGGGGACGTTTTAAAAGAGGCTCTACAAAGTTACATAAGACATACATACATACATATTCTCACGCCTGTATTCCCAAGAGAGTTAGGCAGAGCACATGAATTCAAAATTTACAGTACCACGTTTAGGAATTTCAGGGTAACCAGATGGTTAAACGTGATATTGTAGTGATAGGTTGCTAGGCAATCGCCCACAATATACTAAACCTTTCCCAAAGTCGACTCTTAGGACACCCACGGGATGAAAGGGGGAGGTGCTATTCTAACCCGGCACCACACGGACAGTTAAATAAGACGTTTTAAAATAACGTGTCTCCTCGCGTTTTTAAAATAAATTGTTCGGTGTATCCTTCAAGTATAACTTTACTACTTTCCTAAATGTAGCTAAGAATCTACATCGCGGATCAGTGTGTTGGCGCGTAAAGCGCGAACGGCAAGACGCCGCGACTCCTGAATGATGACCTACGTACTGGCACGTATCATGACGAGCTAATCCCGATTTAACGTGATTTATACGTCACGCCTGGACTCCCAAGTGGGGTAGGCAGAGCACATGAAACGCTACACAGACAAAACCATGACTATTCCACGCTTGGCGGTCACTACTAGCAAGTTTTTTAGGTTTCGAGTTGGCAACTATAAATGTGACAGGTTGCTAGTCTAACGCCTAATCTTTAATAACAGACTCTATCATAAAAACGGTTGTAATAAAATATTTTTGTAAACCACGGAACCCTGGCGAAGATTTCAATATTTTTTTAAGGATTACCGAGCGGAAACACAAAGGCTGGCACAATTAGGCGGCGCCGCGGGCGGCTCTCATTTGGGCCATTAATAAACGCTGTCAATTATAAGTTGACGGTAGGTAGGTGCCTGTTACCCTCTCAGTTAAAAAGGCTGCATAAAGTTCATACAAACATCACACCTGTTTTGCTATGAAGGGTAGGCAGACCGCAAGAAATGCTACATAGACATAGCCATAGGTTGCAATTTACCTGTCATTTACCTAGTCAACACAGAAACCTTCGTGTGCGAATCCGACTCGCACTTGGCCGGTTTTTAATAAAAAAAAATCAAAAAACTTTATTTTGGTTTCCATTTCTGTGGTTACACAGAAACAAGGTTGGGACCTTCCATTAAGCATAAGATTGCTTGTATCGGAAAGCCCCGCTCTTCTTAGGTAACAATACATATTTACAGACCGTTCATGTTACCATCAGTCATTTGACCAACTTTGAAGTGTGATATCGTTTATCCAGTCAACTTTTGATCCAGCCGTTCCATTGTGCTACTCGTACCACGCGTTTTACGCGACAAAACTTGATCTCGACAAACCGGCACGAGTGTGCACACATTTTTCAGTCCGCGACCGACAATAGGGCGCTTGTACGCTTCAATAGTGTACACGAACAACTATGTAGGTATGTAGGCTACGTATCGAAACTAGAGGTACATTGCGTCTGAAATAGAGACAGGAAAACGTACTTTAGATGCGTGAAACTAAGACTGTGTTTGTTTTACGTTGGAAATAAAACTGGCTCACGAAGACTGTAATTTTTTTGATTCTTGATTGAACTTTATTACAGTTTCCCGTAATTTTAACTTTGGCATTTAAGTTGCGTTAAATCAGATGTTAAGTTCGCTACAAGACACTTACAATAAATTCGAGTGAGAATAAAGAAAGTTAAAAACATAACATTATTTCCACTGAAGTTACGTAACTCAACACTGCACATATTGGCAAAAAGAGAAACTGATACCTATCGACCTACCTTCCCATTCCGTTATATTTCCTTAGAATTCGTTTGAGTTTCCCGCCATGGCGCGGTGCCAGCTGATATGTTCAACGATTTCATTTCTACATATCAACACTGTGTCTTGTGGAAATTCGCTGATACGCAGATATTGAATGGGGACGTGTGAGGGCATGTTCGAGTTTCAACCCCTTGATGACACCCCTGACGATGATTGAACGAGGAATTTAGCGATTACGTTTGGTACGACCTAGAATGTTCGGCGGATTTGGTCATGTCAATTTTTATGCAAAATATACAGTTAGCGTGGCATAATAAAAATTATGTCTGCTACATTTCCGGACGTTTTTGCCAAAGCGGGGTGTTAGTGAGAGTATATTCGAGTGAAGTCCTTTATTGAGTTGCGAAAGTATCTCAATTCACTGTATAAAATATACATACATAAAGCCTGTAATCCCAAATGAGGCAAATGACATCAATTGGCGTACAGAAATACCCTTACAATGACCCAATAGGCAAGATTACCCTATTTTCAGCGCTCAGGACTCCTTGACTATCTTTAGCAACAATGCGACGATGATGTCAAAATGGAAAAAGCAAGCCGTGCTTGTCGCGTGCGATAAAAAATTCAGCAGTTGCATGCCAAAAAGCTTTAACAAATGAAACGGAGCCACACTTAACCATACTTCGGGCAGGCAGCGTGCCAAATTGTGTACCGAGCTGTCCAGCGCTGCACTGTACCCTCAAGACATTTCAGAGAAAGTTAACGGGTTTACACAATGTTGCAATAGGTTTTCTTCACGTAGGTTAGATGAATACACTAGCCATGATCGTGTAACAATATCCACATATTTGTGCAAGAGACAACTCTAACACGGAATTTATACCAGGTTGTTTTAAAACTCAGGTGGCTTGTTCTAGATAAAGGACTACGCTTAGACTTGGTTTGAAATTTCATATTGAGCGAGCAGATTTAAGATGTGATTTTTTTGCACTATTTGCGATCAGCACCATTTGCAATCTGCACAATTTGCGATCAGCACCATTTGCGATCAGCACCATTTGCTATCTGCACTATTTGCGATTTGCTAGCACCTTTCAGGTATTTCATTATAAGGGGTTTCATGTTTATTTTATGTTACAAATAGTAGCTATAACTTCATTTATAGAAACTATCAAATCATTCCACCACAAACTCTTACTTATATTAAGCGCGAGCATACGTCCCGAACGCCGCAAGAAACTGCAAATCAGCCGATAATGGATGATACCGGGAACTCTTCATTATCGAAAAAGGTCAAGCATCTGGATGATGAATGTTACCGTTATTTTACCGGTTTTTTTACCGTTACCTGGGGTTCCGGTAAAACTCCTGGCTTACCTGCAACGAAATGAGTCAACATCAATCATGATTCACTTAATGGTAAATAAAAGTTAACGTTCGTTCTACAAATGCTGTCGATCAAATGTAACGAGATATTTGAGTAACGGTATACCGAATGGGGGATGAGGAAAATATGTACCTACTTTGACTTTCATGTACCAGGCATATTTAATTTTCTTTACAATCGTGATGATCGTCTTCTTAAAGACTAATATAGCGAATATAATGAACAACGAAATACACCAACAGACATTTTGTAGTTTTATGTATTGAGGAACATTATACTAATAAGATCGGCGATGTTCTGACGAAAGACTAAATTAAAGTACCCGAAACTAACGAGCATGCATGACGAGAGACGATGAAACGAGAGTAGACAATTCTCTTTCTAAGCACTAAACAAAAAGAGTAAAATAAAGCTGAAAGAAGTGAGAAAATACTATGCGATAAGTACATACGAGTATCACATACACGAAGTGTAGGTTTTTGAACAATAAAGTGCATTATACAATCATTAATGTTTACGAACACCTTCACAGATACCGCTCCTTAACTATTCCAAGATGGCGCGTGTCGATTTTTTGTGTCCAGACAATATAAGACTATAGAAACCGCAAAATTACGAGTTGAATAATGGCTATGATGGCTGATTTCTTGCCCTCATGCGACCTGCCCTGTATTTGTTCAATAAAAAAGCAAAAGAAACAGCGGAGGCTTAATTTTCATGACGCTAGCAAAACGGTCCCGGGGGAGTTTTTCAAGTGCTGTGAATTGAGGTAATTTAAGAGGGCGTGTCGCTACTTAACAAGATTAAACAAAGTTAAAGCCTGAGTAACGGTAAATAATCGGTCAAAATCTAGCGAGGTAACCCTCTGTGCGTGCAATTTGTGTTACGATTTTGCTAACGCGGGGGATGGCCGCGATTCTAATCTTATAATTATAATTATTACTCCAAGTTAATAAGCATCCATTTTGTTTGTGGTTTGCTTGGTGCTGCACATGAAAAGGGTTGAAGACAGTAGGTATTGTACCACGAAATACAGTAGGTAAGTATAAAAGTAATCTCGTGTGGCGTCAAAAGAATAACTCAACTCTTTTCTATGGACTAAGGTATGTGGGAATAGGTTAAGGTATATTTTAGACAACAGACTAGCAACCTGTCACTATAAAAGTGAAATAGTAACGGCTAGGTCTCGCGTTTCGCGTGCTCTGCCTACGTGCAGTCGTGACGTGTATAAATGTATTTTATTAAACCATTGGCGTAATAAAGGAAGACGGGATAAGTACTAACAAATCGATCGCGAAATTATGACCAAACAGGCAAAACACGACACGCTCAAATTAAAAATATCGAGCCTTCAAAATATAATACTCGTGTAAGAAGCCACACACATAACACGACTTCAAAGAACAATGTAAAATCGCCTTCCGCGAATTGCTACAAGCTAATTATTTTCCTAGAACCGCACACCAATAACTCGTACAGAATTTTCCAGTAAAAACGTGCCCGCTTCAGCAATTTCAGCTTCAAAACCGACATATTTCGTGTGTAAATTTTACAAATGCTCCAAATTATTAAAATAATGGAAACTTCAACGAGAAATTCGTACTCGCGCGGCGCGCTTTGTGTTTTTTTTTTAACTGGAATGAAGCGATAGGACCGTAGGCGTCGCGCTCAAAGCATATTTGTCACCAGTACGAACTAGGTGTCTATGGATTTGTTTTTTTTTAAATGTCTATAGAGTAGGTATCATCAGTTGGTTTTTGAAAGCCGACAACATTCTAAAAAGTGAATAGCAGAACTTGCATTTGTGTTAGCTTACATTTCGGTAAATAAAGTAATTGCTATAGTCAACAGAATAAATCGAAGAATGTGCTAATGAATCTAGTTGAAAAAAAACACGCGTACACGTACATCACACCTATTCTCAAATGGGGTAGGCAGAGCACACAAACACATTTAAAACTATAATTATTTTACATTTCGTAGCCACTTTTAGCTAAATTTTACGCTTTGACATTCAATAAAGAGGTATAATAGAGACGGATAACTAGCCTGTCGCTTAAAACATACTTTAACCAATTTCCTTCGTCATTTCTTATGACATCGTAGAGGTGTGAATCTAAACTCGACACACACCACACGATAAAAAAAAAACAATAACGAAAATCACAAAGTCGCAACTTCGCAAGCGTTGCTCCGAACTTTCTTTGATCAGTCCATGTTTACATAAAATGTCCATGTTATTTGTTATTTGCCATCAGTTTGTACGACACTTTCATTTATAGCCACTAATGCTCCACAATTGACACCGGTAACCATTCAAACCGGGCAAACAACACGTCAACTCAATAGAGCTGAATTATTGATGTAACGAAACAGTACGCGAGTCATCGCTGCCAACATAATAAACATTTGGTCTGGTTTCGACGCGAATGAGCATTAGTTCCCGCTCGCTGCCTCTGTCCTGTCAAATAGCATGGGTACTAGTTCCTTTGCCAATAAATCGATTAAAAAGTATAAATCAATAGTTGCGTGAGTTGATATGAAGATCATCATCACTACATATGTAGTATAAAAATGTCGCTTCCTACTTTTCCTACGTACGTACGAGTTAGAATAGCACCTCCCCCTTTCTTCCCGTGGGTGTCGTAAGAAGCGACTCTGGGAAAGGGTTAGTGTATTGTGGGCGATAGGCTAGCAACCTGTCACTGCAATGTCACATTTAACCATCTCGTTACCCTGAAATTGATAGACGTGGCACTGGAGTTTTGAATTCATGTGCTCTGCCTACCCCTCATGGGAATACAGGCGTGAGGATATCGCATGCTGAGAACGAAAGTGACCCAACTCAAAAAAGCTGATTTGTGGGAAATCGCAAAAATGTGATTGGCATTTTGGTTTGTCCATGTTTGAACTGTCATAACTTTCTTCTTAATTCCTGTATTTTAAAACTTCCAATTTTTTTACTTAATTCAATTTGTCCTGCTTTAATACTGTTGAATTATTTTGATAAACAATTTAGGCTTTTTTTATAAACATTAATTAAAAAAAAGAAGATCACAATAAGTCACTTTAGTTAGCAATAACTATTAAAACAATACAAACTATTAATATTGAAAAGTCACTTTCTTACTTACACCATAATCTCGTTCTCATAGTTTAATACTAAACCGACTCAAAAATAAATATATCACCAAATCAAATCCATGTAAAAGAACTAAAGTGACACAATTACAACTTGGGTCTCTTTAGTATTAATATAACTGTAATATAACATACCGTATTGATCACTATTGTAGAGACTTAATTCGCTTTAAGTCAGTTTTAAGTTAAAAGTTGTACTACTACCTGTGACGAATCATTGAATCGGTCGCTGTCGTTCCGGCGGCAAGTGCGGAGGGGGGTGGGTGAGAAAGAGACCTCCAATGTGACTTCGTGCTCTTCTAACTAGAAAATGGCATTTTTAAATTGTCCATATTGTGAAGTACGCTTTTAAAGGTCATTTTCTATAACTAACTCAATTTTGCAAATTTTTGAGTTGGGTCACTTTCGTTCTCAGCATGCGATATGTATGTATGTATGTATGTATTCCTACTTTTCGTAGGGACAAAGATCTAACAAACTTAAGAAAGGTATTGATACTGCTTTTTTTTAAATATATAGATTGATTAAGAAAGAAAGTTTACATATAAGTATGACATAAACTTAATACAGTAAAGTAACGTTCATAATGTGATGTCGTAATTGTGTGGAATATTTAAATAAACAAATCAGCTTAATCAGCATTGTTAAAATTGTTCCACAATTTCCATTTAAATAAGGTCGGGCACAATAATTTGGTAGTATTCATGTTATTAAGCTTTTTGTAGAACGTTTAAACACCCATTAAAATAGCACAGGGAAAAACCTAAAAGTACAGAGAAGTTTTAAATGAAGTTACTTAACTAATGTAATGTCATCACTCACGTATCAAACCAAACAGGGATGTCAACAAAATCTGAGCCTCCGTAGAAAACTGTTAACTATAAATAAAATTGGCATGCAAAAACAGAACGCCAATGCAAGACGAAAGAAAATCTTCCAGCAAATACAGCGGGACATTTTCTTGGCAAAACGTCGAAGCATAGCTTCGGCGGCATTAAAGACCTAAAATCCCTCAAAGGAGGTGTCGGAGGGGTGGACTTAACTGTGGCAGTCTCTTCAGATGGATTTAAAGTGTTTGAATTTAAATTAAGTGAACATCTTTGGATGGAAGTGCAGTTAAGCGCATTTGCAGTTATTTGGTCTTGGCTTTTCTGAGCGCAAGGAAAACTTGGGTGAGGAGTTCTTTATGGTATTATGAGTGCACTTTTTGAAATATGATTTTTCGTTATTTTTAAAAGGGGTTTGTGAAAGTCAATCGCAACGACTTTATGATACGTTTAAAAATGTTTCGTTACAAAAGATAGATGAAAGTAAAATTTCAGATACATAGGTAATTCCTTGTTTTGCTTATTAATTCCAGCCCATCCGGTTGGATGAATCAAAATTTGTCATAAAAGGTACTGATAGCAAAATTAAAATTGCAAAATTACAAAATGTAGATTGAATCTTAACGTGAACGTAACTGGGTTACTAAACAATTTTCTTTACTTCCTTCCTTTATGTGCATACGCTAAAACTCATACCTTTACCTACTCAGATATATCTGCCAAACTTAACATACGATACCCTCTGAATTTTACATAATACATATTCTCTATTTCAGTCTAAGTTTACCACACAATGCAAGCACGCTAAGGCATATGAATGACTTATTTTCCAACGTAAACATGTTTAAGTGAAGTTTGTAGATTGTGACGTGACCACTCATGTGGCGGGTGGATAAACAGACCGTCTTGAAATACATATTCTATCAGGATTAACATAATAAGGAGTGGGTTAAACTGTCCGTGAATTTTAGAGTGAATATGACAGGAAATAGGTTAAGGAGTATTAGAGACCAGGGTTTGCGATTCCCGAGGGGTTGGAAAATCTCTGCAAGGGGGTCGCAAGGGGATTCGTTTGAGTTAAAGAATAGAACAGAAAAGAAGTGCGCCAAATGCGAGTCGAACGCGCTCGAAGGGTTGCCAAAAACTGCAAAACAGCGCTTTTTTTATGAGAACCTCCTTAAATTAAAAAGTCATGACCGTTTTATGATTCATGATCAAAAAGTGTAGGAACAGATTGCTAGGCTGCTGCCTAAAGCATAGCTAAACCTATTTCCTAGTCGCCTGTTAAAACATCCATGGTAGAAATGGAAAGGTGTTATTCTTAGCCCAACGATACAGAGAAATATACTCTAATCCGAAAATAACGTAACCACAACTAGTTTAAGCATAAAAACAGCCTAACGTACACATTCAACACCTTTTCTATAAACTTTTATCCGTATAGCAAAGTTGCCTAGTTCCCGTCGCGCCTATTGTACATTTTTATATCCACTGTCAACACAACCAACTTTGCTAGCGGAAGCGGGAAGCTGTCGCTGTACTCGATTCCCTTGTCTTTACTTAGCCAAGTATGTTTATTTCTGTGATATCTATACTAATATAATAAAGCTGAAGAGTTTGTTTGTTTGTTTGTTAGTTTGAACGCGCTAATCTCAGGAACTACTAGTCTGAATTGAAAAATTATTTTTGTGTTGCATAGACCATTTATCGGGGAAGGCTTTAGGCTATATAACATGACGCTGTGACTAACAGGTGCGAAGAAACATGGAAAAATGCGGGAAAAACGGGGAAAATTAGTCACTATTCCACGCGGACGGAGTCGCGGGCACAGCTAGTACATGATAAAGATAATCGCTACTGTGTACCTACCTATAACATATTACATATTTTACTTTTGCCACTTCACCATTTCTTACGTGGATGTCGTAAAAGGCGACTATGGAAATAGGTTAGGGTATATCCAAGGCGACAGGCTAGCAACCTGGCACTAATGTTTCTATTTATTTAACTTGAAACCTAAACATGCTAGAAGTACGAAACGAGAAATATTCATTCATGGTTTTGACCGTGTGGGCGCTTGTGCACTACAATGAAGTTTCCGGTCCGGCCGTCCGGTATTTTAATGTCTGTCGCGCCGTCCCGCTCACGTTAATACTATTTTATGCAAGAGCAAGCGAGACGAGACATTTCATGGGAAAATTCATGGTAGTGCACAAGCGCCCTGTAGTTCGTGTGCTTTGCTTACTCCATATGGGAATACAGGCGTGATTTTGGTATTTTACTGCCTATTATCCGTGTGGTGCCGGGTTAGAATAGCACCTCCCCCTTTCTTCCCGTGGGTGTCGTAAGAGTCGACTCTGGAAGAGGGTTAGTGTAGATATTGTAGGCGATGGGCTAGCAACCTGTCACTGCAATATCACGTTTAACCAACTGGTTACCCTGAATTTGCTAGACGTGGCACTGGATTTTTTAATTCATGTGCTCTGCCTACCCCTCATGGGAATACAGGCGTGAGAATATGTATGTATGTATGTATCTTAGATACGTGTACCAAATTTCGCACCAAAAATGGCTGCCTTGCGAGGCAGTTCAGTCAGTATGGACCCGGCTTTTACGAATTTAAGGAAAAGAGTCATAAGTCCCCTAGAAAGTGCAGACCGCCGTTGCTTACCCCTTGCTCTTTAAAATGTATGAACTCCCGTTTGTATCCATTATCTCTAATGACTTTTAGCTCGTTAGGGGAAAAGACAGTTTCATATTACCCTTTCTGGGGAAAAGAGTCCTCACTTAACCTCTGTACAACAATAGGTTAGATTCTACATACATATGTAAAACATCACACCTGCTTTCTTAAACGGGGTAGTCAGAGCACACGAAACGCTACATAGACAACGGATAATGCAAGTTTTTAGTATACTTAATAAAATTTTAGGCCTAAAGTTAGAAGAACCTGTTACCTTTTAACCTATTTCTGTAGTGGTTAGATATTGGTGACGACTGCCTCTTCTACATTGCTAAACTAGTATGTGGGCCTACCACATCCTCTAATTTGTAAGCGATTGAGATTCATCTGCCCCGTGTGGTGTTGAGTTTAGAATAACACCTCTCCATTTCTTCCGTGGATGTCATAAGAAGCGGATAATATAGGCGACAGGCTAGCATACAGTCATGTCTTGTCATAGCCATGACTTCATAGGCATTTCGTGTTTCCTCATTTGGGAATACAGGAGTGAGGTAGGTACGTATGAAATTCGGCTCTGGAAAGTTGATGTCACGGTACCTAATCCAACAATCACAGTTTAATGCTTGAACTGCATTACTCAGCAACGATTTGCCATTTTGTTAAAGGTCATGGCAGATAACCTGGACTTAATTGACAACTTCGGGGTCGCGGTTATCGTTCTCTTAACAGCCTTATTAATACTGAGTATAATCGTTTATTGTGCACACTGGCGTTATAAAACTTTATGTTAAATTATTACAGGCGCAGGGATGGTCCACTCCAGTTTAGATATGCTCCGTTGGTTGGACCTCGTGAAAGGGTAGTAGGCTGGCGCTCGCCGTGTTGCTCGTCGTTCGCGTCACATTGCGCGTAATTTTTGTAATTGTTAAAGCACGAGCAATGGCTTCGAAGATTGGATTGCAATCAATGTAAAATGAAAGATACTGCTGTGTTAACGGGTGTCTTGATAAAGGTAACACAAAAATATTTATATCGACGAGCAACCGGTTTTGAATCAGCGGAGTTTTTGATCAAGTTTCAATTTCGTGCGCAAGCACGTAAAGGCAGAAAGAGACAGTAATGTTTTATGCCTAAACATGAATTTAGTTAGGGGATTGACTTTCTGTACTAAGTACATACATACCGTCACTCCTCTTTCCCACAGGGGTAAGCAAAGACCATAATTGTTTCACTTGCTACGATCCTTAGATACCTCTTGCTTCATCCACATTCATTAATATTTTCATACTTGCTTCAGTTTCAGGTACTCTTGAACTGACCTTATTCTAAAACATAACGTTCTAGATCTTCCCCTCCCAGCATACCCATCCACACTTCCCGTATAAATCTGTTTAGTAAATCTTCCTTCATCCATCCTCTGTATATGACCAAACAAAGTATACTTTTTCTATACATACATACATATTCTCACGCTTGTATTCCCATGAGAGGTATCCAGTGCCACGTTCAGCAAATTCAGGGTACTTTTTCTATCCCAGTCCCTACCTACGTATCTATACGTTGCACTATTATTATCTATTCTGTTCGTAGGTTCCGCAGAACACAGATTGAGACCCGTTGCACCAACATGTGGCTGGCATTGTTAGAAAGTTGTCTCTTCTTCGCTGAATGGGTATTTAACCGACGTATTACAGACACACGGGAGTCGAACAGTCGTAATGAGTTTAGTTCGGACTCGCTTTGTTAATGAATTAACTTAATGACTTAGTTATAGCTGATAGACTGACATTTATGTTAGGACTGTGAAATGACATTGGGCTAGGAGAAATGGAGAAATATACATTTCTTCCGAGGTGGAAGAGGGAGCCTTGGGATTGTTTTAGACGACAGGGTAGCAACCTGTCCCTATTATACCTCTTTCATCTGTTTTCAAGCTTTAGGGCAGAATAAGCTACGAAACGTGAAATAGTCATGGTTTTGTCTATGGCAAGTTTCGCGAGATGTAGGTATATGTTTAGCCCGTGGTCGCCTTCACCAGCCGCCCGCGGCCGACTACGGCCCGCCGACCGCGGCGTCCGAATGGTATGTTCGTGAATGCTTGAGAGTGGTCGTTTTAGCCCGCCGCGTGCGGCGTTCCGTTTACTACTATTTTTCAGACTCCGCGGGCGGCGGGCCGTTGCCGGCCGCGGGCGGCGGGTTAAAGCGACCACGGCCTTAGGCGTCAGAACGTCGTCGGCGTCGCCCTGTCACTGTTAATTTTTATTTTTATTTTGGCTTAGACCATTTCTATCAACACATTTGTATAGATGAAATATCACCTCTGTCTGTAAATTTCATAAATTCCAGACAGATTTTTTTTATAGATTATTGCTAACATCAATTATTATAAAGTTAAAAGCTAACTTTTAAGTAAAAGTAAATAACAATCACATCATAGGCGAAAACGTGAAATAGTCACGGTTTCGTCGAAGTAGCGTTTGTGAGCTCTGCCTACCCCGTTTGGGAAAATAGGCGTGATATGTATATCATCATCATCATCATCATCAGCCTATATACGTCCCACTGCAGGGCACAGGCCTTCTCTCAGTATGAGAGGGCTTGGGCTATAGTTCCCACGCGGGCCCAGTGCGGATTGGGAACTTCACACACAACGGTGAATTACTTCTTCGCTGTGTGTAGGTTTTTCCTCACGATGTTTTCCTTCACCGTATAGCTCGTGATAAATATCAAATTCGATATCCCACATAAATTCCGAAAAATTCAGAGGTGCGAGCCCGGGGTTTGAACCCACGAGCCACTGCTTAAGAGGCCACTGGTCGAATCGCTAGGGTACCACGGCTTTATATGTATATGTGCGTAATCAAATACTATTTCCAAAAGAACGCGTCCCTTCTTCATCTTCTTATATCACTTAATATCACAATTCAAGTCAGTTCTATAAATTCCTACCACTTATTCGAACAAGAATGCAATATCGACCATTCCCAGCTCAACTTCTGAAAGCAAAGTTCAGCTTTTTTCTTAGACGCTGAAAAATAAGCACTTGGAAGTTAGCGCAACTTTCAGGCAATATACGTAAGCTTTTTGTCTAGAGCTGTGGAAGCTTTTAATTTATTGTTAAGTTTGTTACAGTCCCGGCATTAAACATGGCAAGATTTTAAAGCGTGTCACAAAGTCTGTGACACAGACTTAGCAGATACAATAATATTTTATACATACATACATACAATCACCCCTGTGTTCCCAAATGGGATTGGCAGAGTACACGAAACCTGACACAGACAAAACCATTATTCTGACTATATCACGCTTCGCAGCCACTTCCAGCATAGTTTTAGGTTTGTAAAAATTGAAGAGGTAGAATAGTGACAGGTTACTAGCCTGTCGCTTAAAACATACGTAAACCCTATTACCTATTCCTTACTATTATTCCTTAGTCGCCTCTTACGATATCCACGCAAGAAATGGAGTGGCATTATTCCATCCCGACACCACACGGCAAATTTTGAATTGTAACTATATTTTATACTAGACTTCGCCAACGATTGAAATTCTTGCCAAGTTATGTGCCTGGTAGTGTGCTAACGTGTGCTTACCAAATAAGGCTTTTATTGCAACTAAACTACCTGTAAATCACACCTTGACACCCACTGCAATTCAACTTGCATAGTTATGGCAGTTGGACGGTGGCCAAGCATTCAGCTAATACAGGGGACTGTCTCGGACAACGATTGCTGAATAATGGTCGCCCCAGTGCGTGGCTCCGTAGTTTATCTGAGTCTGTAATACGCTTATTGTATGTGAACATTACATTCATACATACATATTTTCACGCCTGTATTCCCATGAGGGGTAGGCAGAGCACATGAATTCAAAAATCCAGTGCCACGCTTAGCAAATTCAGGGTACCCAGATGGTTAAACGTGATATTGCTGTGACAGATTGCTAGCCCATGGCCCACAATACACTAACCCTTTCCCAGAGTCGACTCTTACGACACCCACGGGAAGAAAGGGGGAGGTGCTACTCTAACCCGCCACCACACGGGTATGTGTATGTGGGAGCAAAAAGTTTCGATGTACTTATTAAGAAGAAACGGAAATCACGTGACACGTGAAAAAAAAGCAAGGCATGGAATAGAGGTGTCAGACGAATGAGATTATTTTTTGGTTTGTGTTCTTAAATAATAAAAATATGGTTTACTCGTAAAACCTAGTGAAATTTTTCTCACTCTCACTGTTGTCCCATGTGCAAAAATTAAATTACCTACTACATTCTGAGAGTGACAGAAGAGTGGTCAGTAGCGTTATGAGCTCTGATGATGATGACTCTTGTTTATCATACAGATACATACATGCATACTCATACAATTACGCCGGTTTCCAAATGACGTGACAGACAAAATTAAGATTATGACTAGTTCACACTACACAGCCACTTCTAGCATAATTTTAGGTTTGAAAACAGATGTAGAGGTGTATAATAGTGACAGGTTGCTAGCCTGTCGCCAAAGCATACCTAAACCAATTTCCTTAGTCGCCTCTTACGACATCCACGGAAGAAACGGAGAAGTGTTATTATATCACCACACTTAATGTCCTGAGATTTGTTTATCATATAATTGAAAATCGACAGAGGCATACATATTATTATTACAAACATACAAATCACCACCTCAAACTACCCAAAATTACGGGGTTCAAACAAAAAATGACAACATTAAACATTTTGTTGTGTAAATGTGTCACCCTGACAAGAAAACACCATTAACTTAAGCTTCATTTCAAACCAAATAAAACACAATGCCAGTGGCAACAGCTCGTCAAATTATCCTGTCATCACCGGCAAACACAAACATCGTAACTGATAATCGTTATCTATTTGATAATCGATGTCAAAATAATCGGGGCGTATGATCGATTCATTATTATTAGGGCTGCGTACAGTCGAAATACTGTTTTAGTAAATCTGTGGTGTAAAGAATGTGGTTGTGAAATTGTGGGTAGGTTTATTAAAATTGCGTTGTCTATTTGACTAGCAGGCTTAGGCTAAGCGCGCACTACGACTTTTTGTCGCGCGACAATTTTGTCGCAGAAATGCAACGTAAAGGTTTATATGTCATCGCGCGCACTATGATGAAAACATCAGTATGGACAGCGCTATTTTAAAATCGTGTCGCACGACAAAAAGTCGTAGTGCGCGCTTAGCCTTAGCGCAGCGTCACAGACTAGAGTGAAAGTAAGTAAAAAAACTGTTTATTGTACAAAAAACTACAGATAAAGTCGCAAATAAAAACTACAAAGTACAAAGCTGGACTTATGCCCGAAGTAGTAGATAGGAACAGCAGTTTAGGCATCAACAAATGGATAAATGAATCCGTACCAATATATAAATGTGAAAGTGTGTTTGTTTGTTTGTTTGTCCGTCTTTCACGGCTAAACGGAGCGATGGACTGACGTGATTTTTTAGGTAGAGATAGTTTAGGGCATGGAGAGTGACATAGGCTACTTTTGTCTCTTCAAAACCCCCTATTTCCCTAAATTGAGGGGTGGAAGTTTTCAATGTAGAAAACTATAAATTGGTATGTGTGCTATCTCTCCTGTGATACCCTGAATTTAACGCGAGCGGAGCTGCGGGCAAAAGCTAGTTATTTATAAACGTCTAAAATTGTAATTAATAAAATTGTAATATCTATAACACATAGGTACAACCTGAGAGCTAGTGTAAACCAACATCTTCAGGCACGATTTTAGCGTGTTACGCTAGTGAATAACACCAGAGATCCAATATTTCATAACAATATCATCCCCTCTCTTAGCGTGTAGGGTGAGTATTTGTTTACATGGCACCCCCAAGGCGGGGGTACGTTTGCCAACGCCACACCCTCGGAAAAATAAACACAGAAATACGCATTGGTTAGCCTTTTACAAGTAATAATCTAATAATACTTAATCGTTTATTTATTCCAAAAACTACAGGTATTATTATACATGGTGGTCGAGGCATCCCAGTAGGTATTAAAATACAGAGTAGCCTGAAATCGACCGCAAATATTTTAATTTTTAACTAATGGTCGGGTATACGTGTTTGAAAACGCCTGTGAAGTTTTTCCCGGAATTTTCATTTAAAAAATACTATTATCTGAAAACATTGTCCAGTTTTTTGCATTCCGGCTTTTAGTCGACAAAGTTTAAGGATAAAATTAGAAATTTTCTCAGAAATCCAAAGGTAAAACATTTACAGTATAAGCACTTTTTACTGGTGGTTATACGAGTAGTGTTCTCAATACAAACGGTATCACCCACCATTAGTGGGGACGCTTTGGGTCTACTTAAAAATGTGATGGGATTTGAACATTAAAATGTAAAGTTATATGAAACAGTGTACAAGAGTCAGAGTGTTTGCCGTTTGGTGTCGGGGTAAAACAACACCTCTCCATTTCTTCCGTGGATGTCGTAAGAGGCGACTAAGGAAATAGGTTTTTTATTCTACCTTTTCCATCTTTGCAAACCTCAAAGTCCTCAAACTATGCTAGAGAAGTCACTGCGAAGTGTGTTGTAGTCATAATCATGCTTTTTTAACCGACTTCAAAAAAGGAGGTATTCAATTCGGCTGTATTTTTTTTTTTTTTTTTTTTTATTTTTTATGTATGTTACCTCAGAACTTCTAAACGGGTGGACCGATTTCGATGGTTCTTTTTGTGTTCGATAGCAAATGGCTTCCCATTGGTCCCATTTTAATTTCATCAAGAACTAACTAGTAGTTTTTGAATTATCCTTAAAATAAAAAAAAAACAACGGGCATTCGGGCATTTTAGTCCGAACTTACATTTGTACATACTTACATACCTACATACAGTCACGCCTATATTCGTAAATGGGGTAGGCAGAGCACACAAAACGCTACATAGACAAAACTATGTCTATGTCACGCTTCGTGGCCAATTTTAGCACATTTTTTGTAGGTTTTGAGTTAGCAGGTATAATAGTGACAGGTTGCTAGCCTGTCGCCTAAAATTTACTTTAACCTATGTCCTTAGTCGCCTCTTGCGACATCCACGGAAGAAATGGAGAGTATTTTTATGTGTATTAGCTGATTACTCGAAGACGCCTGGACCTATTTGGAAAATTCTTTTTTTGTCTGAAAGGGTATAGTTTCCAGGTAGTCCGATTGTCAGCATACCTTGACTTGATGATGGAATATTAGGGAAATCGAGGGTAACCCTCAAATTTTATAGGCACAGGTAATGTTTTTAGTGCATTTTTCAAAGCTACACCAGTATTTACGCTTGGCAGTAAAAAAAATATGACTGAGCTGATGATGAAAGGTCAACTCCTTAATTTTTAGGAGTTAAAGGATAACTTTTTCGATACTGAATGCACCTGCAGACTGAAAATTATAGTTTCAGTAGGTAATTAGCCAGGCCTGCTGCTTCTCAAGTGTTGCATTTCTGCTAATGCTCGTTCATCGTGGGGTTTACTTAACAGTTTAGAGGGTTCTAAATCAGATAGAGCTATTCCTTCTAAAGCCTTAAATCTGCTGAGAGCTACGTATACCTACTTGACCTTTGGTAAATATGCACATAAACAGAAGTTTCCTTTCAGGATAAAGCTAATTTGAAGTCGGTTTTTTTTGTTTAAAATTATGTCTGTCACGTTTTGTGTGCTTCGGAAACACAGGCGTGTTTGTATGTTGTATGCATGTACAAGAGTCACCAACAGTGATCAGTCACCCTCAGACGCCTCATAATCCCAGATCCAGGGTTCCTCTGTGATCCATCATTCGTAGTACTCCGCCAAATATTGTTGTTATGATAAGCGAAGCAAATAAAGTATGAATGAGTCTGTTACGAGCTGATCTGAACGATTACTCACAACAAAACGCCGACTTGAAAAAGAGTGAACGAATGAATACAATGAATGATTTTGTCAAAAGAATGCGACTCATAGTTTGCTCTATTCATACCATTACGCCTATGTTACCAAATGGGGTAGACAGAGCATAAAAATGTGAAATAGACAAAACAATGACTATTTCACGCCTCGCAGCCACTTCTAACATAATTTTAGGTTTGAAAACAGATGGAAGATGTAGTATAGTAGTGACAGGTTGCTAGCCTGTCGCCTAAAGCATACCTAAACCTATTTATTAGTCGCCTCATACGACATCCACGGAAGAAATGGAGAAGTGTTATTCTATCTTGACACCGCAGGAGTTATTTCAATGTGGTTTAATTAGTAGTATTTGTGGTGTCGGATAGAATAACACCTCTCAATTTTTTCCGTGGATGTCGTAAGAGGCGACTAAGGAATTATTAGGTATGTTTTAGGCGACAGGCTAGCAACTTGTCATTATTCTACCTATTCTATTCCATCTTTGCAAACCTAAAACTATGCTAGAAGTGGCTGCGAAGCGTGATATAATCATAATCATGGTTTTGTCTATGTCACGTTGCGTGTGCTCTGTCTACCCCATTTGGGAACACAGGTGTGATTGTATGTATGTACTTATGTATGTTTATTAGGTTAGGAACTTTTAGAACCTTTTTATCTGAGCTGAATAGCTACCATTAGGAGATGTTGATGTTCTCATTCATCGCAACTGGTTACCATAGCTCATTTCCGAAGGGGCAAGAATATATAATTTGATTGCGAGTCTAATATGTTACCCTGTCGATTTACCTTACCCCACCTATTATTTACCCCGGCGGGGTAATCCAAGTGTATGTAATGGAAGGGAAATGTACGGTTAACTGTAGTTTTATGGGATACCCTGGCCTGCGTTAAGTAAGACGTATTTACTGCATAATGACCGCGTGCTTTTATTATTCTACCAGTGTAGAGTTGTACCTATGTAATCTTAATGTAGGTATTATTACAGTGAATTTTCAATCGTATAAAAAAAGTAAAAAAAAACTTTTAAGTAAAACGGTTTTATTTTAGTCTAATCAATGTATATAAAACCGTTTTACTTAAAAGTTTTTTTTTACTTTTTTTTTCGAGTTTTTAGTTTTTTTTTTTTAAATTGATATAGTGCACTGTATTCTCCTTGCAAAGACCTTTCAATTGATACCCATATTGATGGGGTAGATAAGAATTAGGTCATCCGCCATTTTGTAGCGGCGGCCATTTTGAATTTACAATGACAATGAATGTACATTATTGTATTGTCACCAAAATTAAAAGCGCATACCGAATTTCAGATCAATCAATTGACGGAAAGAGGGTGAAATTTCAATTTCTAAATTTGAACCAACAAAGACCCAAGAATAAAGACTAAAACAAACGGGGTAAGCTAAGTAAAACCGTTTAAAAATGTGCTACGAAGCTTCCAGTTTGCTAATTGTGTTACTTGCGTTTCACCAACTTACGGCTGATTTAGCCAAACTAGTATACATACATGCAATCACGCCTGTGGTCCCAAATGGGGTAGGCAGAGCACACGAAACGAGACATAGACAAAACCATGATTACGACTATGTCACGCTTTGCAGCCACTTCTAGCATAGTTTCAGGTTTGCAGATGGAAAAGGTAGAATAGTGACAGGTTGCTAGCCTGCCGTTTAAAGCTAACCTATTTTCTTAGTCGCCTCTTACGACATCCACGGAACAAATGGAGAGGTGTTGTTCTATCCCGACACCACACGGCAACTAGAATACCTATAATAATTTAATCTTGGTATTATCGAGTCACGCGCGAGATAAATACTACATATCGCAGTAAGAACAGGAAAACAAGATGACCATAGTCCCACAGCTGGGCGCAGACCTCTCAGAGGGTTTGAACTGTAATTCCCAAAGCCCAATGTTGATTGGGTACTTCACACACTTCACACATATGTAAAAGAGGTGGCATGAGATTCGAACCCATAAAAGTCTGTTTTTATAAGAAATGACTTCGCCTAAATTCCCACTTCGCAAACTTTACCGAATCAGATATTGAAGGAATATACAAATGCGTAGTCCGTATAACATGAAGGTAGAGGCCCGCGATCGCAAACACCGGCGCGAGCGGCGCGTTAGCGTAAATATTACAGCGGGTGGCGGATTGTGTTACATCCAATTTTTTAGGGATCCGTAAGAAATAGGCTGAGAAGAAGGTTCATTACAGTTAGTAGTAGACGGCGACAGTGTACGCCTTACACTGTAATGGACATCCATAAATACGATTGATTCCTTTTTCGGCACATTCCTTTTAGATATTCCGTTTTCGGCATATTCTTGTTTCGGCACATTTTAATAAATACATAATAATATGAAATACTTGTCTTTTGTATTTATAAAATATATTATTAATAAATATTATTTTATTTTATTACGCAAGCAAAGTCACATGTATTTCGTAGTATAACTAATTTATTAAATGTGCCGAAACAAGAATATGACGAAAACGGAATATGTCCAAAAAGGAATGTGCTGAAAAAGGAATCAATCATAAATACATGAACATCTCGGCCGTATTCTCAAAAGCGTTGTCAGTAACTCTTTAAACCTAAATTTATGCTAAAAGTGGCTACGAAACGTGGTATTGACACGGTTTTGACTGTGCTTCGCGTGCTCTAATTGCCCTAACAGGGAATACAGGCGTGACACTTATGTGCGTTTGCATGTAAAACAAGTAGGTATAATAGTCACAATTAGCTATCGGGTCGCCTAAAGCACACCTCAACCTATTCTTAGGTGGCCTTTTATGGTATCCACGGAAGAAATGGAGAAGTATCACATGTATGTCTTATCATAACATAGAAAACATCACGCCCTATTCTCTGTGGCGTAGGCAGAGACAACAGAGCACCATTCGCTTCTATTCTGGCATACCTACTTCTCTCGTTTCACTCACATTCATCCCTCTCGTCATACATGCTCGATGGTTTCGGGTACTTCTAATTAAAAGAGGCCACTCTTTTTACAACATCGCCGATCTGGTCGATATACGTCTGTACATATGTCTTATTGCAAAAAAAAAGTCTAGAATCCACAAAATGTGTCCAGAATACTCCTGCAAACTTAATACTAGAATCCAGATTATTAAACCAACAGTCTTTAATATTTCCAAGGAACCCTCGTTCCGAAAGCCGAGCGCGCCCGACCGCCGCCGACGTCGCGCGAACAAATCTCGGCGGACCGAAGTTAAATAAAGGGGTAAATGTATGCAAATGAAACACTTGCGAAATCGAGGTGCCCGGGACCCAGAAAACTAGCTCTGCTCCTGGATATTCTCTTAATGGGAAAGAGTTTGCGTAATGTTAGAGCTTTGCGGGAATTTTATTGACATTTTATGAGTGTGGTGATAACTACATAGTATAATAAGCTTGTGATGTGATTATACGAAAATAGAGCGCAAAGGAGCATACCTACGAAATAAAAACCGGCCAATGGAAGGTTATTGCGGTTGAAAATTTATGGTGTATTAAAAAAAACTGCTTACTGGATCTCATTCAAACCAATTTTCGGTGAAAGTTTGCTAGTATAATAATATGAGGCTTTTTAGATTTAACATTATAATTATTTTACGAAATTAGAGGTACTCGGTGACTCCTTTCCAATTTGGAGGTGTCTCTTGCGCAAACAATTTAGTTTAGAAAAAATACATTAGTAATCTCAGTAAAGTTTTTGAAGACCACATGTAAATATAGGTTTGACAAAAAAAAAGTTACAGTTAACCCCAAAAACTTTGTTTTTTCAACAATATAGCTCTTATAGTTTCGGAAAGAAGTAGTTATGACTTACGGACAACTTACCAGGACCTTGAGAAACGACTCCGACATGTTATTTGACATTTGTGACTTACCTGTAGAAAAAAAAAGGATAATCAGAAATTGAATTCATTACAGCACTAACCACAACGCTATAATAGTTATATTAAATTTACTTAAAGCGTATTTTAATATACATGATGCTCGTGAGCATTGCGAGAGATTTCAACCACGAATTCCAGAGGTTATAAGAAGTAATAAATGTTATATGAACTTAGGTCGAAACACGATTTTTTTACTATTATTAAGGCACGTTTATACGACATTAGCAATTATTATGTATGAAAATTATAAAAAAAAGACCTAGCAACGCTTGATTTGTGCCCCACATGTCCTTTCCACACCGATAACTACGAATGCCCCCTATGTGGGTCACACGTAGCCTTAAATACGAGTAGTGTTGGTAAAGAATCAACATGTTTAAAACCACACTTTTATTTACTACTTACTTTAAAAATGTTTAGAATCTTATCGAGTCTAGATTTAGTAGTCTAAAGCCTAACCTTACCTCACTTAGCGTTGATTTTAAAATGTTTGTGGCTTAGTAGAAAACTGCAGGCGGACATGAGAATTCGAAATAAAAATGCTGTTTCGGTTTGGGTGTTCCGTTTACAATAACTGGTTAGATTACTAAAAAAATATTTAGTCCGTCAGATTACAAAAAAAAAAATCTTTTATTTGACTGAAACAATGAACGACGCTCTGAATTTACGAGTGACGTCACAACGTGGTACAATTTTTACCAAGGCGTGACGTCCTATATACCTTTGTCCATGTTTCATTATTGCATAAACCAAAAAAAAATGGCTTATTTTTTACCATAATCTAACTAACGAACTAATTAGAATATACTTTAATCCTTTCGTCATCCCTATTCCAATTTCTAAGAAATAACTAGAAATACAGAGTAAGGGAAGACTCAAACTCGTGTATCAACACTAATATTAAGATTCTAACTCGCCAATAACTGACATCTGGGTCACTTGCTTCTATGGGGACATATATGATACACAATATAGTGTAGCTTAGACCGACCTCCAGCGCCCTTGGAGGTCAGTAGGCTTAGCCCGGCAACACGCTCTAGTCGCGTCGCGCGCGGGATAGTCTACCTGTCACTTTCTGACGTATCTTGTTAGACAGTGACAGGTATAGTCTATGTTACGCGTATCTATACTCGCGCCCTGTCGTGCTAAAAGGACAGGAAAGAGATGGGATGGACGTTACCTTCCCGGTTTTATGGTAGTAAATAGCACTTACGTTTGTTAGAATGAAAATATAATCAAGTAACTATGTATACAAACGACTTATTGAGCGCTGAAGATGGACTTGTGTTTTAATGAAGAAGTAATCTATAACATAACTGATGAGATGATTCTGTGTTACATGTTAAGTTCTCAATACTTATACTTACTACAGCTCAAACTCTTACTTACCATGATCGAATCAAAAACATATGCATCCACATTTCGCGTATGACCACTTTTCCTTTTTTTAGTTGAAAACAATTCGTCAATAACTGACGATATTTGTCGTTTCTGCAAGAAAATCTAAGGGTAAAAATATATGTATTTCAATATTCATTAACGGTCTATCATTACATTATTTTTAAATGTGTCCTTATCTAAATTGAAATATTTTTTTTAATGAACTCATTAACAAATTCATATTGATCGATTTATCAAAGTAAAGAAAAGAAACAATTCGTCAATTTAATAATTGAGTCTATTTCTTGAACCGAGATCGGTTTGCAATAAAGTCTAGGTTTTCTCATCACTAAGATTAAAATATGCTATACGTTGTCGGTTTAGGTAGTTAAAACAATATAAACAATCTTGACATGTCTTTTTATTGAAATACACAGTCTAAAAATGAAAATCGTTACACTATACAATTCAATCATGAAAGTAAATGATTTTTTCATACCAAAATTGTAAAATGTAAAGATTTCGATTTATAAAGTGTACGTTTAAATAAAAAGACACGTCAAGATTGTTTACATTGATTTAACTACCTAAACCGACAACGTATAGAAGTGGCTGCACAACGTGAAATAGTCATGGTTTTGATTATGTAACGTTTCATGTGCTCTGCCTACCCTATTTGGGAATACAGGCGTGATGTATGTAAATTGACTAGGGGTTAATATCGTCTTTGTTTACACCCTGACACACGGTATACATACGGCGCGAACGCAATTGGTGCCCGCATGA
Source organism: Adoxophyes honmai (assembly GCA_005406045.1). Lineage (NCBI taxonomy): Eukaryota > Metazoa > Arthropoda > Insecta > Lepidoptera > Tortricidae > Adoxophyes > Adoxophyes honmai. The sequence continues at coordinate 255,299 of BHDV01011122.1, forward strand.
TCTATCCTCCCAACGCCCAGCACCCGTCACTCCATTCAAATTTAGACGCCAATTGGCGTCAACGGGAACAAACGGATATTTGAATTATTCCGCCCAATATTTGAACCGTAATCACGCGTGAAAAGCGTCTCTGTAATCGTTATTTTTGCTAATTGCGCGCGTCGGATTTGTTTGAAATTAATTTTATTTGCGTAACTTGAACGATAATATATGTAACATGTCTCTTGGTACCTTCAGTAAACGTAGCTTTTCAAACATGGAGGTAAATGGAAAGGTACATAAACGATGATTTGTGACGTTGACTGTATACTTTCAGTACGAAGTATGTTATAATGAGCATGTAAAATGAAACACGTAAAAATCTAGACAAAATGACTAAATAGGTCTACGGATTGCGAGGGCAGTTGTTTTATGAATGGGGATAGGATGAGTAAAAGGTGAGGTCGTTTTATAGGATACTATTCAATGCTTGACTTTAACGTTAAAAACACAACTAGGTGCCTAAAATCATTAAAAAAATTGTTGTGAAAAAAATTGAGGCTATCCATAGTCGCCTTGTAAGACATGGAAGAAAAAAAGTGTTATCTGTTATTCTAAACCCGGCACTTTATCATCGGTACTTTTAGCATACCTATGCCTATACCTATACCTTTGCTGACTATACTTACCCGGTAGCTTAATATTGCGTATTCGTGTCCCGTGTTAGTCGCGGGTTAGTCTGTCAATCCTTAATAACAACCGGGAGATAGCCGGGCGGCGGTGGTGCAAGTTACTAGAGATAAGCTGCTATAATGGATGACGTCTAAACGTGCTAGTTCGAGGACTAGCAGCGAAACCCCTAAAGCGATCGCTGAAGAGATGTACAAACACTTGATTGATTTCTGTGCTTATCTGTTTTGTGCCTGTGATATTATATTTTTTTAATTAATTTTCACCAATATAACGGTCTATCTGTCTAGTCAGACAGAGACAGTTGTAGTCCATCTCGCGAGCAACTTTACTGGCGCTTTGCCGTGCTAAAGCAGCAGGAATCGTAACTTGCTGTTAAATATACACTGAATACATACAAACACGCCTATGTTCCCAGAAGGTTAGGGTTCACGCAAAACGTGACATAGACAAAACCAAGGTTATGACTATTTTACGCTTCGCCACTTCTACCATAATTTTATGTTTGAAAAATGGAAGATGTCGCATAATAGTGACAGGTCGCTAGCCTATAACTAAACCTATTTCCTTAGTCGCCTCTTACGACATCCACGGAAGAAATTAAGATAGAGAAGTTATTCTATCCCGACACCACACAGGAATAGATGCTGTTAAACTCGCACCTTAAATTATTTAACTCAAACAACGCTCGCCGCTTATCCCTGACACCACACCCACGTTGCCCCGGTGTTCCCAGTTTACATATATCGGACCTAGCCCGTGCCTAATAGCCGGGTAATTTGTTGTCTGCCGGCCCGGAGCTACACCCGGTTTTGTCCGGGTATGCGGCAGAAGCACAGATTAGGTAACAGTATGTAAAGATCCACCCCCAAACATGTACACATACAATCACGCCTATGTTCCCAAATGGGGTAGGAAGAGCACACGAAATAAATAGAAAAAACCAAGTTTAGGACTTTTTCACGCTTCGCAGCAGAAAGCGTAGAAGTGTCTAAAGTGAGGCCAACCAGACGAGATAATAAACATAAACAATGGTACCGTTACTGAGTTACGTGGCGGTAGTCAGATTATTATCTCTATCCTTATCACTCGTATGCAGTTATGGGGTCAACCTCTGAAACTTTGTTTACATTCTTTATCTCGTCTGGTTGGCCTTACTTTAGTATAATTTTAGGTTTAAAACGAGAAGAATGACAACAGAAAGAGGACGAGGGATGGAAGAGGTGTAATAGTGACAGGTTGCTAGCCTGCACACAATGCATACAATCCACGAAGACTTATTGTGTGCCGCAGACTCGATCGCACAAAAAGTCTGTCGTCTGCGCTGCGCCTTAAGCATACCAAAATCGATTTCCTTAGTCGCCTCTTACGACATCCACGGAATGGAGAGGTATTATTCTAGACCCGACACGGCAAACATGTTTAGGCGTAAAATGTTCTCTGTCTGTCTCTCTGTTCTCTGTCTCTTTCCACCATTCCTTGCTTGCCGCAGACCTTTCTAGAGCGGAGCGTACGTAAAGGGGCAACGCAGACGACAGACTTTTTGTGCGATCGAGTCTGCGGCACACAATAAGTCTTCGTGGATTGTATGCATTGTGTGCCGGACTTTTTGCGCGTCGTGTGCGTTACTGCATATTTCCATAGGTTCTATTTTCACAGACTAAAAAGTCCGTCGCGGATAGTCTGTCGTCTGCGCAGGGACAAAGTGGAGTGGACCTCCCTGTTAAAAGCCCTGTATCGTACGGCCGGGTATATTCCGGGGCATGAATTATTAAAACGGGAAGCTGTTCCAGGTTATGATTTCAGGGTTTCGAAGCCTCGTTTTGGAGATTGATTTTGAGGGTGAGACTGTCCGACCGAAAGTGGATAGAGACTCTTTATAAGTCTACTTTATAGTCTACGTAATAACGCTCAATGTTACATGAGTAGGGAGAGGAGTGACATTCAAACATCGATACGATTTTGTGCCGACTTAATTTTATTAATAAAAGTTTAGGTGGTTTATTCCATTGACATGGGATATCGACGAGTTGGGTAAATTATTGGATGGACGCTATTAGAGAATGAACCAGTATCTCCATTTGTAATAAGAATATTTAAGTCGGTCGAGGGCGCCCTCGAAGAACGTATATCGACCAGATCGGCGAGGTGCTGAAGGGAGGCCAAATTAAGGCGAGGTATTCCAAGGGAGACGGAATTGAAGGTTGCAAGATCTAATGTTTTACATACTTTCTGCTAAATGACAGTCTTGAAAAAAATATATGTTATACGTAAAGATATTGCCTAAGGAACGTGCTAATTGGTTACACGATAGGATGTACTTTCCTCGATCATATAAATTCTCGAACACAGGCAAAAATAAAAACTAAAACCCATTATTTGGTGTTTATTCTTTTTAATTTCTACATAATTTTTATATGGAAATATTTATCTTTAAGTACTACAGAGAATCTGCTAAATTATAGTTTTCAATCGATGTTGTTTATTTTTTATATTCATATTTATTCTAAAACTTGACCGCGTGCCCAACGTATTGACAACCTGCCGCGTCGCCCGCTACCCCGCCTTCGCCTTCTTTTGCGCGAGAGGGGCGCGGGGTACAAATCTAGTAGAACCTCGCCTTAAGAGTACCCGAAACCGTCGAGCGTGTATGACGAGAGTGATGAATGTTAGTGAAGCGAAAGAAGTATGTCAAAATAGAAGCGAATGGCGCTCTGTTGTCTCTGCCTACCCCGCAGGGAATAAGGCGTGACGGTTATGTATGTATGTATGTAAGGCTACAGTAGCCTCTGAAAACAGAGTTCCTCGTTCTCCCAATGATGGGCCCCGACTTGGCCAGAAACTTATCAAGCTGATCTCGAAATAAAAAACTCGAAGTCTAACTCACGCGCGAGTCGACAGTTACCAGTTACAGTGGTAATCCTTGCGACAAAAATCTAAAACGGTCTTCGATAAAAATTGTCGGTTGTGAAATTGCAGAGTGTGCCGGTGGATAGGATATGCTAATGCCGCCACTCGCGTCGAGAGCGCTTGTCGTGGGATAATATTACCTTTAAAATTCTTGCCAGGCGACTATTTGAGGGTTATCGAGTGTAGTGGTGTTTCTAGGACTTAGCAGTAGTGCTGTCGGGTTCATGGGTAACTAGAAATTGGAATACATACGCCTTTATTTCCAACTAGCTTTCCGCCCGCGACTTCGTTCGCGTAAATTTCGGATTTTGGGGTCGTAGGTTTCTAAGCCTATTCATTACAAACAAACAAAGTTTTCCTCTTCATAATATTAGTGTAGATGTAGATATCTAAACCCAAATATTTTACGGAATCCTCTTTTTTTTTTTTTTTCAAAATAAAATTACGTATGTTAGCCTATGTTACTCGTGGATAATGTGGCTTTCGAATGGTGCAAGAATTTTTAAAAATGGTCCAGTAGTTACTGAGCCTATTCATTACAACCAAACAAACAAACAAAGTTTCCCTCTTTATAATATTAGTGTAGAAAAGGGTGGGATGAGGACATAATGTGACTAGACAAAACCATTATACTTTACGTTTTGTAGAAACTTTTAGATTTATTTTTGGGTTAAAAACAGATAAAAAAGTTGCTAGCCTGACGGCTAAAGCATACCACAATTTATCTTCTCAGTCGCCGCTTACGACATCCATGGAAGAAATAACGAGGTTAATTCCAAACTCTCAACCGGCACCACACGTGATCACACCCACAACCATGGAGTTTCGAAAGATGTAGCAGGAATCAAGTTTTTAACAACAACTTTTTTTTGTGTGGTGTCGGAATAAAATAACACCTCTCCATTTCTGCCGTGGATGTCGCAAGAGACGACTAAGGAAAAAGATTTAGGTATGCTTTAGGCGACAGGTTATCAACCCGTCACTATACTTGATACACTTATTTTTAAACCTAAAACTAGGAATGGAATACAGGCTATATATGTACTTTTTTTTTCTGTCAAGCCTAACTTACATTTCGGGAGTCACCTGGACTTTCGCGTAACAACAGTTAAACAGTTGCCCTAAAGTTCCGAGCCCGTATTCCCGCCACGTCGCCCGAGATTAGGCCGTAAAGGCGCGACGTGGCCCCGCCTAATTATAATCCGCTAATTGCAGCCGCCATTTGCCGCCGCCTGGCCTTGGAAAGATGGCGGCGGTGCATCGAACACGTGCGTGTAGTTTTTAAATTAAAAATTGGTTGTTTTCTTCCCTTTCTTTGCATTAGTTTCTACATTTTACATTACGATCCTAATCATACGATGTGGCATTTAATTTAATTTGTTTAAGATCAACATAAAGTACAGTATGAAGAAATATCGGTACAGTTAGAAAAACTTTTTTTTTGTGGAGACGGGATAGAGTAACACCTTTCCTTTTCTTTCGTGGATGTCGGGAGGACTAACATACACTTCCCATCACGTCGGAGATTAGGCCGTAAAGGCGCGCCGTGGCCCCGCCTAATTATAATCCGCTAATTGCAGCCGCCATTTGCCGCCGCGTAGCCTTGATAAGATGGCGGCGTTGCATCGAACACGTGCGTGTAGTTCAAATAGGTCGCGGGTCGATTTTATTTGTGCATTGTAAGTTAAAAATGGGTGTTTTCTTCCTTTCTTTTACAGTAGTTTATAATTTTTACATTATGAATGTAATTATGCGATGCCGTTCGCATTTAATTTGATTAAGAGCTGATATCATACAAAATTTCGCTATTATTAGCCTTATGTTTTTTCCTATGTACCTCGATACCTAGGTACTATTAAAATTCAAACATTGCAAATAAATGAACTAAGTCACGCTTACTTGGATTATATTTGGACTATAAGGTCCTTTCCGCAGTTTTGGGTACAATCACTAACCGGGATTGTTGAGCCGCTTGCCACTGTTCGCAATTTAGACGTGTAATCAATGACCGATGAGACCGATTAGATGTTAGCTATTGGATTAGTATTACGCGACCAAGTTACAAACATACGTAAGTGGCTCAACAATCCTGGTTCGTGATGGTACGCTCCGCCGGCAAACGCCTCGTGAAACGTTAACAAGCAGGTGACGGTAAAAAGAGACGGCAATATTTTGCACCTAGACTTGTTCGGGAGTGGAACTTCTATACATAGTACTAACTACCTATTCTGTACTCTTACGAATACATCGAATTGAAAAAAAAAAAACCGGCCAAGTGCGAGCCGGACTCGCGCACGAAGGGTTCCGTACTTCCGTAAATATTAATTTTATTTTAATTTTATTATTAATTTTTAAAGTAAATATTTAATTAAATATTATGTAAGCATTTCAAGTATTTAGCTGTTACAATTATTTAAA
>BHDV01011167.1:13091-41628 GCA_005406045.1 Adoxophyes honmai
TGCGAATGAAAGATGCCGAATGAAGCGATCCAACATTGCTGGATCGATTCACTAGTGAATTCATCCGACAGTTTCGTTTCATTCCATGTTCAGACGTATCATTTCGAGTGAATAGTACCGAATGAAAGGTGAAAATGAAAGAAAAATGAAGCAATCACTCGGATGAACGTTCATCCGAATGAACCGTCTGATATCACCTTAACCTAACCTACTTTTTTATCCGTCAATCATCAATGTTATGGCTGGATAAATGAATGACAGCCATTATTACGACTGAGAATAATTATAATCATCCATTTTAAGATAGCAAAAATTGATGTCATTCGTCATTATGGTAAAACCATTTAGGACTAAAAATAATTATGACAATACAATTTATGCCAAAAAATATGAGTTTCAACTTTATGGTTAAAGTGTTATGACAAACGATATTATGACAATGGATTGTATGGGGTACCCGACATTAGTACTCTAGGGGGTCTGTCCTCTATGCTTGCAGGCCACATTGTACGGGAACTACAACGTAGTGTACGCTTGGCCGCCTCCCGTTGAAGTTATGCAGGAGCCGTTGCCGTTGAAGTTGTACGAACCCTGCATGCTTGGATCCACCCTCTTCGGCTGCATATGCGAACCAGAGGTTTCTAGTCGCCTTCAGCCTGTCAAGGTGAGCATACATACATACATACAATCATGGGTAGACAGAGCACACGAAACACATACACATACATATTCTCACGCCTGTATTTCCAAGAGGGAGCAGAGCACATGAATTCAAAAATCCAGTGCCTCGTTTAGCAATTTCAGGGTAACCAGATGGTTTAACGTGATATTGCGGTGACAGGTTGCTAGCCCATCGTCCACAATACACTAACCCTTTCCCAGAGTCGACTCTTACGACACTCATGGGAAGAAAGGGGGGCGGTGATATTCTAACCCGGCACCACACGGGGCATGACATAGATAAATCCGTGATTATGACTTTATCACGCTTCGCAACCACTTCTAGCATAATTTTAGGTTTGAAGACAGAAAGTGACAGGCTAGCAAGAGCTATTAATAGAAACAAAGCAACTATGCTATGTCACTTCCACACTGTGTAACTCAGTGATTTCTGATTTAGTTATCATGTTTGCAACGCATAGGTTCCATCTGTATACCTACATACATAGATACATACAATTAGTGATGCAACAAACTCGCATAATGGAAGCAGAGACGGAAACAGATGACAAAAGTAACTCTTAACGGAAGCGGAAATAGAAGAGAAAACGGAAGCGTTTATCCTATGTAGAAAAAACACATTTTCGTAATTTTAGATTTTTTTAATTATTTTTGTAGTCTTAAAATAGAACCCCCGTGTGGTGCCGGGTTAGAATAGCACCTCCCCCTTTCTGCCCGTGGGTGTCGTAAAAGTCGACTCTGGGAAAGGGTTAGTGTACTGTGGGCGATGGGCTAGCAACCTGTCACTGCAATATCACGTTTAACCAGCTGTTTACCCTGAAATTGCTAAACGTGGCACTGGATTTACATACATACATACATATTCTCACGCCTGTATTCCCAAGAGGGGTAGGCAGAGCACATGAATTCAAAAATCCAGTGCCACGTTTAGCAAATTCTGGGTAACCAGATGGTTAAATGTGATATCGCGGTGACAGGTTGCTAGCCCATCGCCCACAATACACTAACCCTTTCCCATAGTCGACTCTTACGACACCCACGGGAAGAAAGGGGGAGGTGCTATTCTAACCCGGCACCACACGGGTATATGTATGTATGTCTTAAAATAGAAATTAGAAGTCAAAATTAAATAGTGGCAAGTCGCATCGGCTGCACCGCACCTAACCGCTCTCTTCCCGCTTCCGTTTAAAGTTCTTTTATAAATTTTGCGGAACCAGAAACAGAAGCGGAAGTGAAAAAACATGCGGAACTTCTGCAGAAGCGGAAGCGGAAGCAGAGTTTTGTTGCAGCACTACATACAATCACGCATATGTTCCTAAATGGGGAAGACAAAACACACTAAACATGACTTACAAAACCATGAGTATTTCACGCCTCGCAGCCACTCCTAGCGTAATTTTAGGTTTGAAAACAGATGGAAGAGGTATAATAGTGACAGGTTGCCACCTTGTCGCCTAAAGCATCCCCATCACCAACCTTATTTCCATTTCCTTAGTCGCCTCTTACGACATCACGAAAGAAATAGAGAGGTGTTACACTAAAACCGATACCACAAGAAATTATTAAAGTAAAGCAGGGCCCACACCAGGCATTCAATTGTCTCTCCACAAATGTAGCATCATATTTGAAATGCGACACAAAAAACGAACAGGTTCGATCTTTGGTTATTGTAGCGCGGATGACGTCTCGCCACAAAGTGTGTCCGCTACAAATGTATCCTCGGTGTGCGTGCTCACGTAGGAATATATGAGGGCGTTAAATGTGTCGCATTTTAAAATGTGGCGCTAAAAATGTGGAGATACAATTGTATGCCAGGTGTGCGGCCTGCCTAAAATGAGTATTTAAGGGCTTCCATGCAAAAAAAGTAATTTTCTTGCAGTTTCTGGTCAGTTTTTTTTTTTACTTTAAACTCTGTTTCAGGTGGCTTTCATGGGTAACGCGACCGTCCATGCTTGCGAGATCGTCACGGAAGAAGCAGATGTCATCGCCGGCTTGGACATGGTTCGATGCCGGTGCCGGTTCAGCCCGTTGGGCGACAAATTTGTCGCCATAAACTCGATGAAGACTCGGTCCTGTACTTCCATCGCTGCTCTGGTATGACGTATTCCAGAGAAGTCCCATATTCATGCTTCCTCCTATGCAAATATGTGCCAACCGTCGCTCAGATCAGAAGCTCTATAGAGGGTTATGAGATAGCGAACAGGTCTGGTGGTATCACCTTTATACCTAGGAAGGAGTAACGCTTTTCATTGAGACGACTGTGGTATCTTTCAGCTACGCCGTTTAGTACGGGCTTAAGTGTGCAGGAGTTAGCGTTTGTGATTTTGGCTTGTTTTGTTGCTATAATTTTTCACGTTTTAGTTCATTTTTGTAGAATTTAGTGCTAGCAATAGTTGAACCATTTGTCAGAAGCAAATTATGTAGATACAATAGACCCAGGTAAAACTGTAGAAGCAATAGTGAACGCAATGAAACATGTTGATAATTTATTATTTCTCTAAGCTTATTAAGATCTCTGTCTTCCCAAAGAATTTTACGCAATGCTGCTTCAAGAAGGACCTTGAGTCTTTTAAATCAGCATTGTGCTCTTTTTGGTGATGACAGAACCTGTTAATAGATTATCTAAAATGCAGAAGGACATAACTTCTGCAGATTTGCATATGCTTCAATACCTGTAAACTTCTGTGACGTAGGTTTGTGACTTATGTATTCTCAAACGGTGTGGCTTATAGGTATCACTTTGTCTCGAAGTAGTTAAATTTGATTAGAGTAAATTAGATTAGATTAGAATAGATTGAAATATATTAGTGTGAATTAGATTAGTTGTGTGCTTTAGATTAGTCGTGTGTTTTAGATTAGTTTCAGTTAACGAGTTTCATTGCTAAGATACACCCTTTTGGAATTCGGCTGTCAACTGTTTGTTGTCATCTTTAAAACTTGGCACGATTTCCAAAAGGTATCGTTTGTCAGCGTTTGAGCTGATCCTTGGTTATTCCACGGCATCAGTTTCAACTGTGTTCTTTCTTAGCAATAAAACTCTTTCGATTTGCTCAATTTTCATGGGACCACTTGGATACGTCTACTTTAGGAGTATGGTTATTCTTGGATCTTTTTCCTAGGGTTCCTAGGATCGAAACCAAAACTTGGACTAGTCGCTTGCAGCGTCTTATATCTCGGTTTAAATATTGAGACAGACAGCTTCAGGTAAAGGTATGTTTGAACGATAGAACTGCAAAAGTGGTGAAATTGGTACATAAAGTCCAGGTGACTAACTTGATTTTTTGTATTGTATTGTATTGTATTGTATGACTCTTTATTGCACATAAAACAATTACAAAGAATAAAATAACAGAACAACAGTGTAACTTACGTACAAAGGCGAACTTATCCCCGAGGGGATCTCTACCAGTTAACCTTCTGTTTGTTTGTTTTTCTGATAGATAATTAAATAGAGTATCAGAAAAATTCCAATTCCACAAAATATCCAAATTAATAAGACTGTAGCTTGATGATTCGCTTTTCAAAGTGAATTGTTGCACGTGAATCGAATAGAATTTAGTGAAAGCGTCGAAGTTAATGAAACCACGATCATTCACGCGTTTCACAAGTTTCGCTTGTGACGTATTTTGTTTGACTATACCAGGCGATTGAGAAACTAGAGACCGAAAGCTAGACTCTGGCGTGGCAGGAAGGAGTTGTTCCTCTTCAACGTGACAAACGTTGGAGAAAGATGCATTCCATATCCTGTGACGTTCAGCTGAAGGGCCGTTTTATTTTGTTGTCTGTTTTAGTCATTGTGTCCGATAGTCAAATTCAGTATTCACATGGAGTTCCTCATTCTGAGGATGGAACAATATCCCAATAAAATTTTCACTGAGTTAAGAAATTTCCATATTTTCAAATCAAATCATTTATTTATTTCCGTTGTCTAGTACCCATAACACAGGCATTAATTTGCCTACTTTGGGACTAGGTGATTAGTGTAAATATTGTCCAGTGATATTTATTTATTTATTTATTTGTCAAACAGATGTTAATTAGATGGTACGTTGATTAATACATTTGTACCACTAAGTTTAGCCCAAGGGCATACAAAAACCAGACAAACCAGATCAATTCACAATTCAAATAGTTTTCAATTATTACGCATACTACTCCAATGAATAATAAAATAATGTTAATATGTATGTATGTATGTATGTATGTATGAATAGTAGGTTCATATAAATAAAACGAAAATAGGTTCATATAAAAAACAATAATAATCACACGAACACAACACGACAATCACACGAACACAACTATACAATCACACGAACACATCTTTACAATCACACGAACACAACTATACAATCACACGAACACAACTATACAATCACAGGAACACAACTATACAGTCACACAAACACGACATGACAATCACACGAACACACATGACAATCACACAAACACAAACAAACAGTTAAGTTTTTCATACTGAGGATTGATTGGAGACAATGACAAAAACAGACAAAAACAATACCCCTTATCCGGATTACAAAAAATAGCTACGCAACATATCGGAGCGACTGTCTCATATTATGGGTGTTGAGTCAGTTTGCGAATGTTAAGCTGTCAAGATGTGTCATGGATGAAGTGCTGCTATGACTGCGTCGCGTGAAGCAATGAGTTCCGTCCATTCCACGCTTTGTCCAGCATTTGCTGATGACAACGGATGAACTCGCTTGCCGTGACGCTATAGGCCGACCGCTTCTCCTGTATCACTTGCGTTACTTAGGCTCGCAGCAAGATCTTAGGCCGGCGACGTACGGAATTCCGTTTCGGAATCTCTTTTCGGAATATAGAACGCTATCAACCCATATAAACCTATAGACCAGTCAGATACAGACGGATGTTTTCTAACCTACCGTCTGTATGTGGCTCATTCATAGATGTGTATGGATTTAATGCGTCGATATTCCGAATCGAGATTCCGAAACGGAATTCCGTATGTGCCGGCCTTAAGGGCTCTCTCGCGCGATGCGATGCGATGCTACGCGTCGCAGGGACTAATCATTCGAATTGCGGGGATTTGTTCTTCAAAATCTCGTCACTCAGTTCTCATGCTTATTTCTATGATGCATCGCATCGTCGTTTTGAGAGCCCCAGGGTGGGTTAGAGGGGCGGGTGAGCGGTCAGCCTATAAGGCAAATGTACCAATGCTCGACGGCTCAACGCCCAGTAGACGTCTGTCACCTGTCTTCAATAGGTGGCAAGTGCTGTGTATTGGGTCAGTGTCGAGCATTGGTGCATTAGCTTAAGTTATGGTTAGTAGTTTGGTTGATGGACTCTAGATGGCTATCCTTAGTGCTGGAGATTTTAGTCTTCAACTATTGACGCTGAATTGCCGATTGAAAACTGTCGAATATGAGTTGGAATAGCCTGTTCCAGTGCATCGGCCGGGATCAGATCAACCGTCATTTCAAAACGACGCGTTTCGCTCTTATTCTTGGCCAACGGTTTTCAGTCGGCTATCTGCGACGATGTGTGGTTGGCTTGTCTCCAAACGCTTACTATATTTGGCTGGTTCCGAAGGGCGACCTAAGGACTCGGCGCGCCGTACTCTCTATGGTTCAAAAGATCGGTCCTTGCAGAAGACTGGTTTTCTGAACCCCTCAACTAGCCTAGCTGTTTTTAATATCCAATCCATCTTGTTTGATCCTAGAGATGCAAAACGGACAGATAAGTATTTGCTGTGCGTCTTTTGTTTTTAGTCAAAAGAGATGGATGTTTATTGGAAATGGTCTTGTAGTCAAGCACGTGAATTAGTTTCATTTCTTTTGTTCTTGATGCATCGATGTTATTAGAGTGATATAACTGTCAAAGGCATAGCAGCATAATACGGCGAATATTCCGGCGTTCGAATCACAGTCAGTATTCTCAACATTTTTCCAGATTTCTTGAGTTTGATACATCAAGTGTGTCATTTTATGTGTGCGTATAGAATATCAATATTCTCTCGATACACTGTTCGATACACTTATTGCATCAATATCTTAACAAATTCGCAGCGCTATTGTCTAACCGCGCCCAAAATATGCATTTTTTTGGTTGGCACAGTTGAAACAAAAAATCGATTTGAAATTTAAACATTTCAAAGCGTTTTTTGGTTTGAACTCTCAAATTGAAAACCATGTAAATTTTTGGTGCATTAGACAATAGCGTTGCTGAAAAGAAAATTGTTGAGAATAATGAAAGAACTTCAAACACCTGAATATTAACCATGTCAAATTCTAATATCAATTTGATTCAGTGGCGGGCACCTAACAGGACAAGGGTTCATTTATTAAGAAAGTGATACTCTTAAGGCTTGCCAACATACATGCCGGGGACTATGCTCCTATGTCCTTTGTTACAATGGTATTAAAATAATAACAACTAGACTTGTAGTAGCCGAGAATCGCAGTTTCACGGACACATACCTTACAATCACGGACACGTTTCCGTGATGTGCCAAGTTTTTTAACGCGGACTAAATTTCGTACCCATAGCGTCGCTGGCTGGTACCCAAAAACGAGAACTACAACTTATTTTGGGTACAAGTGAGATGGTGCGACAGTCTGGTACCACAGGAGTTATCTCAACATACACCTCTAGTACCTTTGCTATTAAAGTGGAATATGTGTACCTCTTCAACTTTAAAGTTAAAGATTGACACAAAGGCTCTAAGGTTAGACTACTCTAGTAGTTGACATGGGACTTGAAGACGAGGCTGTCAATGACTAGGGTGTCAGACTTTGGAATGTCTCTCGTGTTTCCAACTTGAATAGAAATGGTACTAAGGGGTTTTTAAAAAGGGATAATATGTCACCAAATTTAGTTCAATCCAAAATAATCTTAGGACTGTATCTGAATAGAGTATTATATCATATAGGAGTTATATATTTAAGGTGGCAGACACCAAAACTTTGATGTTAGAGGCTAATGCGTCTGTGTCCTACGGTGGGCGGGGCTAAATTAAGCGGAATCGTTTGACCAATAGGAGAGCTGTGTCAGGTTATCCTATTAATAGATTCTCGTAGCCCCATTGCCATAGGAACTCATGACCGCACCATTACACGTACCATTGAGTATTATTGTATTTAGTCAATTTGGAATATTTTAGATGTTTTTTTTTCAACATAATTATGTAATCTTTTTAATTTCTTAGATTTAAAATGGTGTCGGTATTTTTTTTGGGTTAAAATTTTAAAATGTTGTCATAATGAATCCAATTCTGTAATATATTTTATGCAATTTTTTTTAATAAATTTTAATGTAATTCTGTGTTGTTTGCAATGTAATGTAATTTTAAAATCCGATTATGGTAAAATGTAAGACTTAAAAGCGTTTTGGTCGAGCTTTAAATATACCTATAATTCTGTGGACATGATATAAATGATATGGCAAAGTTCGTCTTTTTCTTCAAATCCCTAGTTATAATTATATACATACACACAATCACCATACACATCACCAGGGGTCGGATTTTTCATCGCATGGTGCGATGAAAAAAAAAACTATGGAGTCAATATTAAACTTAAATTGTTATAGTATAAACCATACTCATACTCATTCATTTTACTAAGAACGAAATTAAATTATAATAAAATAAATCATAGAGTAGAATTAAATCATATTGTAAATAAAAATAAAGTAAAATAAAACATTACTTTTATAATGTGCATCTAGTTTCCAATATCCATAAAGCTTGTAGATACAGGAATGAGAGCCTCAAAATCTTGACAAGGTATGGCATGTGCATTGTCCATTTCAAAATTACAATTGTAAAACGAGTAAATAATGGCAAAATTTTCCATATTTTAATTTCATTCAGTAAGATTAATTTTCGATTAACATTTTCAATTTGTCAACCTGCGCAAGGGGCAAAGTGTTACGGGACTAAGAAGATTTGTGAATATGAGTATGAATATAAATTAATGTTTAGTTTTAATATCTACTCCATAGTTTTCTTTCATCACATCATGCGATGAAAAATCAGACCCCTGCACATCACGCTGGTTTCACGAATGCTAGTCAGAGCACATGAGGGTGAGTCGTGTTTAGCAAAATTTAGGCTGCAAAAATTCTGCTGCATTCGGTTTCATACTAAAATGCAGTCTGTGCCACGAAGATGCAAAATGAGTTCAGAAATTCAGTAGCACGAAATATAAGTGGCCGAAAATACGCCACTCACAAAATCTCTCACAACACTCATTTGGCTTCACCATAAGGCCAGCATTACACCTGTAAGTTATACTTACGTCAGTAGGGACGCAGCTATCTGCCAAAAAGAGAGATGACTATTGCTATCTCACCCTAACTCATAGCTGTGTCCCTACTTACGTAAGTAAAGCTTACAAGTGTAATGCTGGTCTAAGATGAGATGAGACGTGGGTATCGACTATCGACCACTTTACATGAAATCTACATCTCCTCTCCTCTCCGCGTCATTGAAACAATTGCACAATTTTTGATTTAGTATAATAGGCAAAGGGGTATTAAAGCAAGTACTTACATACATACATACCATACCGTCATTCTTCTTTCCCACAGAGGTAGGCAGAGACCACTCTGTTCCACTTGCTACGATCCTGACATATCTATCACTTTTGCTTCATCCACATTCATTAATCTCTTCATACATGCTCGTCGGTTGGAAAACATGTCAGTTCAAAAGACAAAACCATTTAAATAAAATCCCTATTGTAGCACCCCAGCGCCACATGCGTCGAATAGCCGAACTAAAAGATCATACACCGCGCAGACGAGGTTTCAACAAACGGTTGCATAAACACAACTTCCAACTTCCTCTCTGTGGACTTCGGTCCCCAGGCATAACATCTGCCTGGAGAGAGATCTCTCTATTGGAGTCTTTCCCACACCAGTATCCGAAGACTTTATTATTGAGCGGACTTTATAAATACCTTTAGTACCTACAGTCCTTGACATAAAACTCGGGAAGTTTTTTTTATTGTGAGAACATACTCGTTTGCGTATCACTACATGAAAAAAGCGATGCGTGAACCTGAAAAACCTACAAAAAATCTTTCTAAGTTGTATGCCGGTAAGTTAACTTGCTAAGTAGCTACCTATACTCCGTTTAATTTAAGGTTTGAAACTTAACTGTTAAAACCTAGCATTTTTAAGTAAACACAAGGCATCGCCGCAAATACTGATACCGTTTTTATTAAAATCATCATATACCTTTGAATTCCTGAGAAAAATTGAAAATTTTCCGTTGAAACTTCAAATCAAAAGTACTTAATTGTTCTAACCCGATACCACACGGGCAACTCTTCGCCGATTTTCTTTACACAATACATTTTCTATTTACTTTTGTTAACGGTTGACTATTTTTTTTAAATGGAAGCCACAGATAATTTCTCCGCTTATTCTGTCTTTGGCGAACTTTAGCTAATAAAACAATATTTTGTTACAGATCTGAATGCACCAGTTATAAAACACCAGGCACAATAATGAGGTAAGTTTAAAATGTTGACATTAATACTATTTACAAATGGCTGGTACAATAAATTCAATGTAAAAAGTAACAAAGCAAAATGTTAAATAACATTATGCATGCTTAAATTGGTAATGTAGACACAAAATAATACATACGTATACGTACTGTTTTTAACCGACTTCAAAAAGAGGAGGTTCTCAATTCGACCTAATTTTTTTTTATTTTTTTTTATTTTTTTTTTTGTGTGTATGTTACTCGATAGCTCGGAGACCCGCGGACCGATTTTCAAATTTTTTTTTTTAATCTATAGGGTATAACTCGAAATTGGTCCCATTGGCACGACACCAGGATCTGATGATGGAATCTTGGAGAAATCGAGGGAACTCTTCAAATTTTATATGGAGATGTACGGCGTTTTCGGTAATTTGTTGATGAAGTCAAGATTTTACATTCAGTAAACAAAATCTTTTCAAAATATTGCTAATTTGAAGTCGGTTTTTTTTGTTTAAAATTATTAGTGTAAGGTATTTATGGCGCTTTACGAATGGCGCTCTGTTGTCTCTGCCTACCCCGCAGGGAATAAGGCGTGACGTATGTATGTATGTATGGTATTTATACGTATACCTACATCACATCTGTATTCTCACATGGTAGGCAGAGCTCACGAAACACTGCACACAAAACCAAGACTACTTTACGCTTCGCGACCACTTCTAGCATGCTTTTAGGTTTTGAGTTGGTCTATAGTACTGACAAGTTTCTAGCCTGCCGCCTAAAGCATACCTGAACCTATCTCCTTAGTCGCCTTTTACGACATCCACGGAAGAAATGGAGAAGTGGCAGTCTAGACCCGACGCCACACGGGCCTAAAGCATACCTTAACTTCCTTAGTAGGTTCTTACAACATCTTTGAAGAAATAGAAAACAGAAACAAAAAGTAACAAATAATCTTTCGTTCAAGTTTCATCATCCCCCATATTATACAAGACTGTGGGGTTTCTCATCCCCTTCTTTTTAGGGTCTCTTGGGTATACCCTAATAGGTTCCGTGGACAAATTATTTGTTTGAATAGAGGGTAGGTCAGTAAGAATTGTTTTTCTGGCCCCGTGCGGTGTAGTCTTTTATTTCAATTTGTGTATCGTTACCACAGAAAGTAATTTAGTATTACTTATGCAGTGCAACCATTTTGTTTTTGCCGCTCGGTGATCATCGGTAATTATCGGCAAACTTCGGATTTTTTAATACACTTAGGACTTTAGTTTCAGTCTAGGTGTGATGTCGGGTTTAGATCACCTCACCATTTCTTCCGTGGATTTCGTAAGAGGTGACTACGGATAGATAGGTTTAAGTATGTATCAGGTGACAGACTAAGCGTCCTGTCATTGCGTACAGCATTAGCATAACCTAAAAGTATGCTAGAAGTGGCTGCGAAACGTGAAATAGTTTGATTTTGACTATGAAACGTTTTTTATGCTCTGACTACCCCATTTGGGAATACAGGCGTGATATAAAGCCTAAAACACCTTCACGGTTTCGTTATCGCAACAATAATTAAGATATTAGTTTAGGTATAATGATCGGCAATCAAATTGGCAAGACTTTAAGCGGTGGGGTAAATTCACGCATCACCTTTTCTAGGTAGGTAAAATAATGTCATTTTTATGTTCGTAATATCAACCTTGGGTCATTTATTTTAAAAGGACGAGTATATTCAATTTTCAACACCAAACAAATTACAGTTCAAGAAAATACGGTCCTTCTTTTTTTCAATAACCATACATTACCCTACTAAGGGTGGATGTAGAAAAAACCACAAGGGTATCGATGCACCCCTGCACCCCACATTTTCCAACGCACCCCCAATTTTCCGAGCCGTGGTTCAGTTGTCGACTTACCACTGAACTAAGAGCACGTTAGTTTTTTTAATTGTCGATTTTTTTAAAACTGTATTGAAGTTGTGGAGGGTAAAGACTTTTGGCGGAAAAGCTTTAAAAAAAATTGCTGTCACTTTTTATTGTAGCTTAACTTTTAGCATTTTGTGACAATTTTTTTTATAGTGATTTTTAACTGTAGGTATACCTACTTAAGTACTTAATTTTATTTGTGTTTCATGTAGTGATAATACTGTTTGTGAAATTTCAAATTGACAGTGGATTGTGTAAAAGTGAACTCGATAAAGTGGATTTCCCTCACATCATCTCCAACGAGTAAGTCGCATACATTTTTTATTCTGAACGAGTATTCTGTGTTCCCATACTCCGGAGTAGACAGCACACAAAACGTTACATACATACATACATACAATCACGCCTGTGTTCAAATGGGGTAGGCAGATCACATGAATCGCGACATAGACAAAACCATGGTTATGACTATAATCACGCTTCGCAGCCACTTCTAGCATAGTTCTAGGTTTGCAAAGATGGAAGAGGTAGAATAGTGACAAGTCGCTAGCCTGTCGCCTAAAGCATACCTAAACTCATTTCCTTAGTCGCCTCTCACGACATCCACGAAAGAAACAGAGAGGTACATAATTATTACTCTCTCAGTGTTTTTCCTTTTCCAAATACATAATAATATAATGTATTTTGCGTCAGAGGTTAAAAAACTGTTGTCTAATTTTTATCACGCCGTAAACATTTTGTTACAAACTTGTAGCGTTTTAATACGTTACCGTTCTTTTGGTTTTTACGGCATTGCTTTACGAGTTAAGAAAACAGGTATTAAATTGGTTACAATACTCCTTAAGAGGATAGGAGTCGCACCACTTCTCCATACAAACGTAGTCCCCTGTTTTCTTCCTGAATAATGACATTAGAGCAATTTTTTTTCATTAAATTTATATCTGTTGTGGCTATGCCCCTATGATTTGCTTTTATCGATATTCTAAATAAAAAAAAATAAAAAATTTGAATATCGATAAAAGCAAATCATAGGACATGCATAGCCACAACAGATACAAATTAATTGAAAAAAAAAATTTTTGCTCTAATGTCATTATTCAGGGAGAAAACAGGGGACTACGTTTGTATAGAGAAGTGATGCGACTCCTATCCTCTTAAACACCATCACAAAACAAATATATAAATAATAATAATAAATATCATTGGACAATTTTTACACCAATCACCTAGTCCCAAAGTAGGCAATTTAATGCCTGTGTTATGGGTACTAGACAACGGATAAACTTACTTATATTTATATAGATAAACATCCAAGACCCGAAAGCAAACATTCGTATTCATCATACAAACATCTGCCCCGACCGGGGATCGAACCCGGGACCTCAAGCTTCACAGTCAGGTTCTCTAACCGCTGGGCTATCTGGCCGTCAAGTGTACAATCAATATGTACAAGTCGATAAGTGTATGTACTTACTTCACTTTTCATACCTACGGTCGGCGGTTGCGACGATTTCGACGTAGGTGAATTGCATGATAATCATATTTAAAAGTGTAATAATATCTCATTCTTGAATAACAAAAAAAAAACATGTTAAAAATAGTAGTGTTTTTATAACACGCCGTAGGCCGTAGGTACAAAGATATCATCAACACACGTTTTTCAAGTTGAACCAAATTCTTTAACAGCCGTTTTAAATACCAACCAACTCGGAGGCCGAAACTTCCCGAACTTTTCCGAAAGTTGCCGAAAACTCTTAAATTAGTAGTAGGGCTTCACAAATTCCTTCTAACTTAGATGATTTATACTATCGGAGATAGCAGGAATTTCTATATTAAAACGTTCAACTACTTTCGTAAATTTTAGAGTTAGACGTAGGTTATCGGGGGGTATTGAAATATGAATTTCTGAAGGTTCCTCTTGAATGTTATGGGAGTTTGTGTTTAACAGCCTTAGGGATTTTTCTGGCACAAACGTTGCGTGTTTTTGGTCTATTTTTTGATGACAAATACTGAATTGACAAGTGCAAATGTCAAATTTTTAAATAATGACACCACATTTATTGTTTAGTGGTACTTATCAAACCATCAATAAAGTTTGCACCATTGATAAGAAAGATTTGCCCGAGTTAAATTAATCAATCAATCCATGTTTCTTTAATTATTATGACTTTATTTTTAGTATTTGTTTTTGTAGTGACAATACAAACACATTATCTGTGAAAATTTAAACTACCTCTCTATCACGTTTCTTCAGATACAGCTCGCAGAAAGATGACCACTAAAAACGGCCAAAATAACACGTTTGTTCTATGGGATTTCTATTTTTTGCTATAGCGGCAACAGATATACCTATATCATGTGTGAAAATTTCAATTGCCTGGCTCTTACGGTGAGATACAGCGGTGACAGACGGACAGCGAAGTCTCAGTAATAGGGTCCCATTTTCAGCTTTTGGGCACGAAAAAAAAGAAGTTAAAAAATCGATGTTCAATTTAATTTGTCGATAACTTTCGATACAGCACAGCACTATTTTTTAATTGCAAAACGGGCAACACCGCCAATGTTACTTCAGTATCTGTGTAAAATGATGTAAGAGGGTCATTCCACGACCAAAGCAGTTTTGCGTGACACTCCGAGGCATAATTTCATTTTATGTTAATGTGTGTTTTTATGAATAAATCGAATAATGCTTCACATTTCAAACGTTTTGCAAAAAGAGGCATCACTTTAAACCTTATAATTATCGAGATAATTAAATTTTCTTTTTTCATATAATTCGGTAATCACCCAAGCAAACAATATTGGCATGAAATCATGTTTATTGATAGATATCACTAGACTTTTTATGCTATACATTTATAGCCTTGAATTATAAACATCTTAAGTAATAGTATAATAATTTTAATTAATGATAACCATTGATAAAAAAAAGAAACGTGAAATTATTATTTTTTTATTAGGTATATATTTTTTTGTGTTGCACAGAGTAATATTCTTAATCAAGGGAAGCATTATTTAAAACTTATATATTTTACAGTGATAACTCAATAAATGACCAATATAGTTATTACCACGTCTATAAAACCGCGGAGATCACTCAAATTACGGTAATCACCGTCGCGGTAATCACGTGAGCAATTTAGTTTTTAATTAATTACTTCGAAACGGTTATTGATAAAAACTCAATATTTTTTTTGTAAGTAGTTATAACACTGTTTAATATGTCAAAATAATCTGAGTTAAATATATTAACAAAACATGCGAGAAAAAAATAATATGGTAATCACTTTTAACTGTGACAAAAAATTCGTGTTGTTTTCTTTCCTTCGTGATTCGGTTACGACACAATAAATCACAGATTCACACTGTTTAGCCGTCGCGGCGTGACAGACTCTTTCTAGGAACGTATCGAGGATGTCTCTCGGAGTATGCGTTTGAGCAGTACGACGCGTTTTATGGCCGAATTTGGTTAAGACGCAAAACTCGGGACACTTTTTAAAAGTGGCTTTAAAAATAAACTAACGTAAAAATAATTATTTAGGCAATAGGATTCAATTTATCATGTAATTGGCTTGCTGTGAACAACAAAAACTTATAGTTTTCGCGTTTAGATTTCGAAGTATATGTCATCAACTAACAAATTTTGGAGGTGGGACAAGGCGAAAATATGGACTCCACTGACTTTAGATTTTTGTTTCGCGCATTTAATAATAAGAATATACTATTGTTAGACTTATTTTGAGCAGAATAAAGTGTGAATTACGTAAGGTAATTTTTTTAAAAGGTTATCTGTTAAAATTTAGATTTCACAAGCACTTGAACTTGAGAACACGAAAAATCGTACGGCTGAAGAACGGCCCAAAGACTATTGTGTTATAATTGGACTGTGTAGTTAACAAGTGAGTAGCTTCTTCTTTATTACAAGCTTTTATTTAACTTCACTTTTGTATGTTTACAAACCTTACAAGGAAGATTTGAACCACTTCCAATAGACCAATTGAGCTGAAACTTGGTATACCTGCGTAACTTGGATGATAATGCAATATTCCGGTAGTGGACTTCTGGCCCAGCCGGGACTGTCTCCGATGGAGGGAACTCTTCAACAGTTAGTCTAATTGACTTGAAATCTGGTGCACATAATCTGGGATGGATGACAATGAAGTACAGTTGGAAAAAAGTACACTAGGATGCAAAATTGCATGGATAGCTTAGAGGCGGCAATCGTTTGGCGTCAGAAGCCGTGTTTCGATAACCATCACCATCGCACGGCGTAAACAGCTTATCATGCAATTTTGCATCCCGCTGTATAGTCAGCAAAAAAACTTGTATCTAAAATGTAATTTTTGTTGCTTTTTATTTATTCCTAAAATTAACTTCGCATGAAATGTTTCTACAATTTTTATCAAAGTGAACTATCTCGTCCCTTCTCACCCCGTAATACGGTACCTAAAGGCATGAGCTCACGCGACCATCTGATAGGACGACAGTGATGAATCGAATGGGTACTGCCCTTATAATGTCGTAATTAATTCCTGTTAATTTATTCGTAAAGCAGGCTGTCACGACGTATTAGCTACAATAAAGTTTAGTGGAATACTAGCGACGCGCCCCGGCTTCGCACGGATAGGATCCCGATTTAAATATACCAGTACGTCTAGTGCGTTCAAATCGATCATGCAGTCGTAAACGAATTCATTTGCGGGTTATCGCGGAATTGTATAGAGACGTGTCGACCGCGGCAGTTGTGCAAACGTTCCGCTGGCGGCGCTGTCTCAGTTTCCATACAATTTTGCGACAACTCTCAAACAAAATCGTTATCAAATCCATGACTGTTATGAACACACTATGTTCCATTCAGGATAACATTAGACTTTTCACAGTCAAATCCTCACAATTTTTTTTAGAATGGCGAAACTGTTTGTTTTGAGAACATTATACAAACAGTGATAAGTGTTATTGCAATAATGATTTCCTGTTTTACCTTTGGATCTCTGAGAAAAAATGAAATTTTGTGCGTACATATAAGTAGTCACTATAGATGCGTTGTACCAGGGATGTTGCGGATGCATTATTTTTCACATCCGCGGATGCGGTTGCGGATTTTAAGAGGCCCACATCCGCGGATGCGGATGCGGATCTGTACAAAAAACTCAATTATGGGTTGGGTGGGGTAAAAAAACAGTGTTGCACGTCAGATCCTGGCACGAACACAACTAAATAATAGCGAGACGTGTCACCGTCACCAATTCACCGAAGTACGAAATCAAGTTATTGCTTGCCCATTGGTCAACTCGACACGTACCACTTGCCGGGCCCGTCACTTTCTTTCTTGTCGCGACATGCTACACATCCGCATCCTCATAAACTCCGCATCGATTTTATGCGGATGCAGATGCGGATGTCCAAATCGATGCGGAAGTTCCGCATATGCGGATGCGGATGCGAATATTCGCAACATCCCTGCTTTGTACGATGTTCGAGCGTACTTTCGCGATTGACTTCTCTACCTACCCGTGTTCTATAAGTTCTATTCTGCGCAAGTCTCCCATATCAATGCCACCCTCTATTCCGGTGCCACGCGCTGCGCAGGCGACGGGCGCGTGCCGATACTTAACGAGGGGTCAACCCCCTCGGCGTTAGGGTTCCGTATCGAAAAACCCCTGAGAATTCGGTAGTTCCAGAGAAATAAATTATATCGAATCGATTGTTATTTCAAGGACTTAAGAGAATAGGAGTCGCAGTCTCCATACAAACGTAGTCCCATGTTTTCTCCCTGAATAATGGCATTAGAGCAAATTTTTTTTTCATTAAATTTGTATCTTTTGTGACTATGCCCCTATGATTTACTTTTATCGATATTCTAAATAAAGAAATAAAAAAAATAAAAAAACAGAGGACTACGTTTGTATGGAGAAGTGGTGCGACTTATCCTCTTAACGAAGCTAAATTTTATTACAACTTTTGACCACGGAACGTGAAATGGCCATAGTTTTGTTTGCGTTTTGTTTTGAGTGCTCTGCCTACCCGATTTAGGAATACAGGCGTGATGTATGCATGTATGACTAACTTTTGCCCGCGATTACGTCCGCGTTTTAACATTGAGTGAAAACGGGACCCTATTACTGAGACTTCGCTGGCCGTCCTTCTGTCTGTGACCAGGCTGTACCATCGCGAACAGGGATTGTTGAGCCACTTACCTATGTTTGTAACTTGGTCGTGTAATACTAATCCAATAGCTGACATCTAGTCGGTCACATCGGTCATTGATTACACGTCTAAATTGCGAACAGTGACAAGTGGCTCAACAATCCCGGTTCGTGGCTGTACCTATCTCACGAACCACGCTAGCTAGATTGTTGAAATTTTCACAGACTACATATTTCTTTTGCCGCTATAACAACAAACACCAAAATAAAAATATTATTTACGGGGGGCTCTCATACAACAAACGTGTTTTATTTGATATTTTGATACGGAACCTATCGAGCGAAAGTCCGACTCACGCTTGACCGATTCTCATCGCATGCTTGGCAGAGCAAATTTGCGCGAAAATGAGACCTTTGACATTTAGAGGGGAATCATTGCTATAACTTGTTTGCTTTGATAAATGGTTACATGACTTACATGTCATGTTAACTGTTTTTGTATGAGTTTGTATGGGTCATAGTTTCCCACGGTGTTGGTACCGAATTAACCCGATTAAGTTAATCTTTTTCGGCCGGTTGCTTGTATGGGCGTAGCTTGTGGGGTCAATGGTGAATGGAGTTTTGATTTTTTTGTTTTATTTTTTAAGGATGCTTTTATTGTCAACGTCACGCGTTTCGGCAGCATCGACGGAGCTCGCGCTCAGTACGTCTAGTGTAATGAAAACGACGATGATCTCGTTAACGAATTCGCTTGCGAGTTATCACGGAATTGTATGGAGACGTGCAGTTGTGCAAACGTTCCGCTGGCGGCGCTGTCACAGTTTCCATACAATTTTGCGATTACTCGCAAATGAATTCGTTAACGACTGCATAATCGTTTACATTACACTAGACGTTCTCAGCGTCTAGTTTGATCCAATCGATCATCCAGTCGTTAACGAATTCGTTTGCGAGTTATCGCGGAATTGTATGGAGAAGGGTCGACCGTGGTAGTTGTGCAATCGTTCCGCTGGCCGCGCTGTCTCAGTTTCAATGCAATTTTGCGATAACTCGCAAACGATTTCGTTTATGCATGGTCGATTTGAACACTAGACGTATCTATAGAGATTATTTATGGGGTTAGAGTCCTAACACGGGCCACCAGCCACAGCAACAAATCTCCACCACTAGCATATTTCCTGTAGTTTTGTAGTGGCCGCCACACGCTACAATCGTCGCAGCTCGCTTCTTACGCGGCCACTAAACGGCTGTCTGAACTAAACAAGTGGCTGTCGCGCTTCAACTACTTCTGAAGCTGCGTCTAGCTTCTCGTGGCGGCGATTGTGGCTGTGGCCGGTGGCCCGTGTGTGGTGACACTTAGTAGTTGAGTTTAAAAGTTGTGCGCTTGAACAGCGCCGTTCGCTGGACGCGTCTTATCCGCCCAGCGCCCTTGTTGACCTAACATTATTTAAACCTATGCAGAATTACGAAGGCTAACTTTTAGGCCCAGCGCAGACGACAAACTTTTTGTGCGATCGAGTATGTGGCGCATAAAAAGTCTCCGTGGATTGTATGCATTGCGCGCTGGACTTTTTGCGCGTCGCGTGCGTTACTGCATGTAATTCCATAGGTTCTATTTTCACAGACTAAAAAGTCCGTCGCGGATAGTCTGTCGCATGCGCAGGGTCTTATCAGCTATTAACTAAATAGCTAGCTTTAACGGTTCATTGACCTCGGCCAGTCAAGCGTGTGTCGGGCGCACGCGCACTACAATAGGATTAATCTGCGCGCCACACGCCAACTATTGCCACATAATAATAGATACCTACTTACAGAAGTCAAACTCCATAATAGTTAGTGTCCGACCGAAGCTTCGGCTTCGGCTTCGGCTTCGGCCTAAAAAACCACCTTCGGCCAAACCTTCGGCTTCGGCCAAAACTTGGCCGAAGCCGAACGTAAAAAGCTTTTCAACGTAAAAAGCTATAAATCGGCATGCGGGCTGTGGCTAACAAGATCTCTTCTGTGTTACCCCGAATTGAACGCGAGCGTAGCCGCGGGAAAAAGCTAGTATTTAAATAAAAGAACCGGCCAAGCGCGAGTCGTACTCGCGCACGAAAGGTTCCATACCAAAAACAGCAAAAAAACACGTTTTTTCTATGGGAGCCCCCCTTTATTATTACTATTTTTGATTTTAGTATTTGTTGTTATAGCGGCAATAGAAATACATCATCTGTGAAAATTTCAACCCTCTAGCTGTCACGGTTCGTGAGATACAGTCTGGTGATAGACGGACAGACAGACAGCGAAGTCTCAGTAATAGGGGCCCGTTTTTACCCTTTGGGTACGGAACCCTAAAAAACAACTTCAAATTAGCAATATCTTGAAATATCTGTTTACCGAATGTAAATTCTTGACTTTATCAATAAAAATACCGAAAGCGCCGTACATGTCCCTAACATTTGAAGAGTTCTTTCGATTTCTCCAAGATCCCATCAGATCCCGACTCAGTGCCAACGGGACCAACTCTGAGGGACCCATTCGATTAAAAAAAATTGAAAATCAGTTCACGGTTTACGGATATATCGAGCAACATACATAGAAAAAAAAGGTGGTCGAATTGATAACCTCCTCTTTTTTTGAAATCGGTTAATAAAAAGCAGACGGAGTCGCGGGAATCAGCTAATAGTACCTAAATAGTAAAACGCTCGCCGGAACCATTTGCAAACTAATTAAGAACAGCTATTAATGAACTTCAGTTGTCACCAAGCAGGTGGCGACTCGGCATTCCTATTCCCTAATTAGAATTAAGTACTAATTGATTACTGACCCACCTGAGTACTGCGAGAATAGGAATAGGGTAAAAGGCAAAAAAAAAACTATTTAGTTAGTCCGTCAGATAGTGGACCTGTTGAACCTGTTGAACCTACTTAGGACATTTTTTTTTTTTTTAATTAATGGTCAGAACTTGGTCTGCAAATATGCACATAATAGAAAGATCAGTTATTGAACAAGATAATTAATTAATTAAATTTGTGAAATTAAAATAACAAAGGGAACAAAAGCCGCTACAAAAAAAAGGAAAAACTGTCCAGGGTACAGCAGGTTCCCCTGCATCACCAAAAATATAAAACATTTATTTTTTAATTTATGTATTCGACAACCAAACAATGACGATAATATAGCGCAAAGTTTCGCGTGACGTCACTATAATTATATGGTACAATTTTTACCTAGACGTGACGTCACAAGACAAGACCCTGCTTCCGGAAGTTTGATGATAGATAATTTAATTTATATTTACATGAGATACGTGACAGAATGTATTTTCCCGTAATCTAACTAACGGACTGATTATTAGGCTTAGGACTTTTGGATGCTCGCCGTGGTTCTAGAATCCATGGAGTCGCCATATTTACATATTTTTGACCCAGTCAACGTCCCTATTATAGGCAAACCCCTTAACTTTTGTCATGTCCACTGAAGACACGCAAACTATTTTTATGCCCCATTTCCCCAGTCGCCTCTTAAAATATCATCGGAAGATATAATAACAATATAACCTGCATCTAAACGGTAAAACTAAACAGTAAACATATTTGGCAACTAGTCGCGTAAACCAAGGCAAAGCCGCGTGAAAAACCAACACTCTCATATATAATTCACAACACGCCTCTAAATCACGGAACCACAATGTATGCTAAAATTGAGGATCGCGAAACACACGGGATTGAAGTTTGGACGGCCACGACGCGTTTCTTTAGTCAAAGAACGCTCGCGTTCAATTGATGTAAGAATTTAATTTCGACGTGGTATATTTGACTACGTGAAGTTTCATGTGCTTACTCCATTAGGGAATACAGGCGTGATGTATGTTTGTATGTATACAGAATTAATACAGCGCATTTGTTTTATTTTGAATTAATTGTTAGCATTGGTTTTGTACAACTTTCTCTGTGTGTCTACTCTTATGTCTCATCTTATACTAATCCGACACCACACGAAATGTTGGCACCTTAAATATCAATATCACTTTTGGCACGAAGCTGTTATATTTTATTGCACTCATATTTTTAAGTTACTATTTAAGGCTTATGTATTTGTAGATATGTAAAAATATTATGCTAGAAGTGGCCACAAAACGTGAAATAGTCATCGTTTTGTCTATGTCGCGTTTTGTGTGCTCTGCCCAACCCGCTAGGGAATACAGGCGTGATTGTATGTATGTGGATAAGTTCACGATTTTTTTTGTCTCAAATTTCTATTACTAAATGATTTTCTTTCTTTTTTTTTAATAACCAAACTAACCCGCTGCGCGCCCGCCTAACTTCCACTCCCGTGTGTCCCAAACATTTGACAATAAATCGTCGTCCGGGACACCTGTTCCCTAAATTATATTAAACTAGTGGTTTCCGGCGGTTTGAGTCGCAGAACCCACTATTTTTACCCCCTACGTAAAAAGAGGGGTGCTAGTTCAATTTAATGTCGATGTCTGTCTGTACAATCCCCGGCGAGTTAGATGGCTAGATTTCTAGTGAAAGTAAGTTTGCATGTCGCTTTTAGCAGAACAAAGAAATATAAAAGGCACTGCAAAAAAACTTGCCATCAAAATTGCCGGAGACTATCGCATCATAGGTTGCTAGCATGTCGCCTAAAATATACATACATACAGCACGTCTATATTCCCAAATGGGGTAGGCAGAGCATACGAAGCGTTACCTAGTGAAAACTGTGACAATTTCAAATTCTGTGGCCACTTCTAGAACATTTTTTTAGGTTTTGAGTTGGCAGGTTATGACTGTGACCGGTTGCTAGCTTGTCGCCTAACATATCCTATATCCTTAACCGCCTCTCACAACATCCACGGAAGAAATGGAAGGGTATTATTCTAACCCCGGCTTAAACACGGGCGTGTTCTGTTAATTAAAACTACCCCATACCCAAATTAACAACTAAATACACGAATTAATTTGACAGCAATCGCCCGCGCCCTGAATTTGCATCCCCCATTTTGTTGGCCCCGCTTTTTAGAATCTGTCATTTTTAATCCGGGCTCGTTTAAAGATGTCCCCCAATCCTTATTTATTGGGATAATCCCGTTTTTAATTTTCCCGTGGGAAATGGTGGCGTTTGGTATCACGGAGGTATTAGCTATATACATTTTTTTTTATTTCACATACATACATACATACATATTCTCACGCCTGTATTCCCAAGAGGGGTAGGCAGAGCACATGAATTCAAAAATCCAGTGCCACGTTTAGCATTTTCAGGGTAATCAGATGGTTAAACATGATATTGCAGTGACAGGTTGCTAGCCCATCGCCCACAATACACTAACCCTTTCCCAGAGTCGACTCTTACGACACCCACGGGAAGAAAGGGGGAGGTGCTATTCCAACCCGGCACCACACGGGGAAATATTTGTAAGCATAGCGTAAATATATGCTTAGCTGGTAGTCATATAGAGGGGATAGATGAAAGAAGATTTACTACTAATGTTCTTAAATGGGAACAAACAGTTACATTTCAATATTGAAAAAATGCATCTTATGTTCTAAAAAAACCGCCCAAGTGCGAGTCGGACTCGCGCACGAAGGGTTCCGTACCAAAAGCAACAAAAAACCATGTTTTTTTTGTATGGGAGCCCTCCTTATTTTTATATTTTATTCTGTTTTTAGTATTTGTTGTTATAGCGGCAACAGAAATACATCATCTGTGAAAATTTCAACTCTCTAGCTGTCACGGTTCGTGACACACAGCCTGATGACAGACGGACAGACAGCGAAGTCTCAGAATAGGGTCCCGTTTTTACCCTTTGGGTACGGAACCCTATATCAACAGTTCCATAAATCGAATAATGCATATGATAAATGAAATATTTGTACAAACAAATTCAAACCTATACGTTAACCTAGAAATTTTTAACTACAATGATTCATAGTCCAATTACCCACATAAAAACACCTTAATGATTGACCATGAAGTAACGGATTCTATACAACAAAAACAACCTTAGATACCAATTAATTCTTAATTAAAAATTAATTTCCGCAGCGAGTTGCTACTTTGATAGCGATGAGGAAAATTATGTGCAAATAGTCACCGCTATTGTCTATTCTGAAAATAATTATAGGCAAATAACAGTGAATCGTAATGTGAATCATTATATTATTATACAATACCATGCCAATAACAAAAATAATTATAGCCGTGGTAGCCCAGCGGTTCGACCTGTGGCCTCTCAAGCAGAGGGTCGTGGGTTCAAACCCCGGGCTCACACCTCTGAACCTTTCGGAATTTATGTGCGGTAGGTATCGAATTTGATATCTATCACGAGATATTCGGTGAAGGAAACTACACACAGCGACGAAGTAATTCAACGTTGTGTGAAGTTCCCAATCCGCACTGGGCCCGCGTGGGAACTATAGCCCAAGCCCTCTCACACTGAGAGGAGGCCTGTGCCCTGCAGTGGGACGTATATAGGCTGATGATGATGAACAAAAATAAAAAGGAACACGTCATGAAAACAATAATTAATAATACATACATACATACACACATCACGCCTGTATTCCCGAACGGGGTAGGCAGAGCATACGAAACGCTCTATAGACAAAACCATGACTATTTACGTTTCGTGGCCACTTCTAGCATGTTTTTTTAGGTTCTGAGTTGGCAGATACAATAGTGACAGGTTGCTAGCCTGTCGCCTAAAATATACTTAAACCTATTTCCTTAGTCGCCTCTTACGACATCCACGGAAGAAATGGAGAGGTGTTATTCTATCCCGACACAAACAATAATTAATATAGGTACATCCAATTAAATTCTTAAAAGAATAAACAGACTGACTTAACCATGTCGAAATTAAATGAGGTTCAAAGTTCAAAAGCTCTATTTTCGTACAAAACGGAGCACCCTTTAAACTGTTTGAACACCCATACAAGTTGGTTAAAACTAAAACAATAAACAGGGTTCTGAGCATTCGTCAATGGCGTGTCCATTGCCACACGGGACGGGAATTCGTTAGCAATGGCGTAGGAAATAGGTTAAGATATATTTTAGGCCAGCCGTATTGAAAATGTGTTTCGCGGAACACTAGGGTTCAGTTAGACTTAAGAAAAAAAACACCACCCTCTGGTCGAATTTTTTGACGTGGCGCATACACAGATGGACGGCTGGGTAAAGAATACACTTTTGGAAACTATTATTTTTTGTGGAGTCAAGTATTTCACTTTCCAAAAGGGTACCAGCGCCAAAAAAGTTTGGATATTTACCGGCTTTAGGCAATCTATTTTTAAACGCCCGCAAAGCTTGGTCTATATCGCCTTTCGTGTACTCTGCCTACGCCATTTGGGAATGCGGGCGTTATGTATGTATGTATGGTACCTACTGACTTCTGTATTTACATGTGTTGTGTCTGTAATATGGCAACACTAATAGTTGAACCCTCGAGGCACATTCCGCCCAGTAATAAATCTGTTAGTGCGTCTCGTTAGTGCTCCCTACGTTACAAACTACAAGCTTTTAATTACCTAAGTACCTAAGGGTAAGGGTCAAACGAATATTACTATTGAATCCCCAAAGGGGTAGGCAGAGCACACGAAACGGTACATAGATAAAATATGTTTTAAGACAATTTAGATTTTATAATATTTTAAGCCGTGGTAGCCTAGCAGTTCGACCTGTGGCCTCTCAAGCAGAGGGTCGTGGGTTTAAACCCCGAGCTCGCACCTCTGAATTTTTCGGAATTTATGTGCGATATCGAATTTGATATTTATCACGAGCTATTCGGTGAAGGAAAACATCGTGAGGAAACCTACACACAGCGACGAAGTAATTCAACGTTGTGTGAAATTCCCAATCCGCACTGGGCCCGCGTGGGAACTATAGCCCAAGCCCTCTCATACTGAGAGGAGGCCTGTGCCCTGCAGTGGGACGTATATAGGCTGATGATGATGAATATTTTAAGCGTACCGCATGTGTCGTGTTTAGAAGAGCACCTTTTCATTTCTACCGTGGATGTCGTATGATTCGACTAAAGGACTCCTATCAGAAACATGACATATCCCATGTTTGTTGTCTTCTTCCGTGGATGTCGTAAGAGGCGACTAAGGAAATAGGTTTAGACCTGACAACCTGTTACTATTAGGTATACTACCTCATTCCGCTGTTTTCAAATCTAAAATTATGCCTGAGAGGCAGCGCAGACGACAGACTGTTGTGCGATCGAGTCTGCGGCGCAATAAAAACTGTGAGTGAATATGGAAACTCTTTGCGCGCCATTCAGAGTTTTTATTGCGCCGCAGACTCGATCGCACAAAAGTCTGTCGTCTGCGCTGCCCCTGAAGTAGCTGCGAAGCGTGAAATATCAAAAAACATGGTTTTGTCTATGTCACGTTACATACATATATGTATGTTTTATATCATTCGCATTTCCCTTTCAAAATATGCTTTAAATCCACAAAAATCAGTACCAGCAAAACCAATTTAGTTTGAAAAATTCAATTTTCCTAATCCAATAGCCGACCCTAGTTTTCGTTCCGGCTGACTTCGCCCCCTACGCGTTTCGTACTCGCGCACAGCCATTATGGGGGAGCTCAAGTGGATTTTAAAAGACCTACTAATAGGTAAGTATCAACGCGAATGTTTTGAGAATAGACTTATTCATAGAGAAGTAAAACTTTAATATGTATGTGGCATTTTTTAGAAGGCTCGATTTTTCGCCAGACATACACACATACATACAACAAGCTTGTATTCCCAAATAGGGTAGGCAGAGCACACGAAAAACTGCTAGGTAAAACCATGAACTATTTCACGTTTCATAATAAACTACCCGTGTGGTGCCGGGTTAGAATAGCACCACCCCCTTTCTTCCCGTGGGTGCCGTAAGAGTCGGCTCTGGGAATGGGTTAGTGTATTGTGGGCAATGGGCTAGCAACCTATCACTGCAATATCACATTTAACCAACTGGTTACCCTGAAATCGCTAAACGTGGCACTGGATTTTTGAATTCATGTGCTCTGCCTACCCCTCTTGGGAATGCAGGCGTGAGAATATGTATGTATGTATGTATAATAAACTACCGTGAGACTCACACATCTTATATATTACGGATAACTTTTAAATCGAGTTTAGCTCGACATGTTGCTCAGTGCGCGTTTGGCAGCAGCAGCCGCCGCGGCTGTTAGATGAAGGGCTACGAATTAGCCCGAAACATGTCGAGCTAAACTCGATTTAAAACGTGAGTTATCCGTAATTTATAAGATATTTCACGTTTCGTCGCAACTTTAACAAAACATTAGGTTGACACGTTGATGAAAGAGGTGTGAATAGTGACAGGTTGCTAGCCTGTCGTCTAATGCATAACTTCTCACGACATTCACGGAAGAAATGGAGAAGTGTCGAGGTGTTCTAAACTCGACAACACACGGCACGAGTTTTGCAAGTTTCGTTTAACACGGGTTTTGTTTGAAACTTAATTCGTCTGTCAAATCTTTACATTCAGCAGATCCCGTTTGGTATCTAATTTAGAACAACACCTCTCCATTTCTTCCGTGGATGTCGTAAGAAGCGACTAAGGAAATAGGTTAAGAAGTTTTTTTTTAGGCGACATGCTGACAACCTGTCACTATTATACCTACCTGCCAACAAAACACAAAAAAAAATGCTAGATATGTCTTGTCGACGCAACGTTTCGTCTGCTCTGCCTACCCCATTTGGGAATACAGGCGTGATGTATGCATGTATGTATGTTACCTAACAAACATCGTGAGGAAACCTACACGCAGTGAAGTAATTCAACGTTGTGTGTGAAGTTCCCAATCCGCACTGGGCCCGCGTGGGAACTATCGCCCAAGCCCTCTCATACTGAGAGGAGGCCTGTGCCCTGCAGTGGGACGTATATATGATGATGATGATGTTACCTAATCAATGGCACGGAACCCTGGTGCTAGTCCGACTCGCACTTGACCGATTTTAAGTACAAAATTCTTCTGTCAAAACTTTTAGCCCGCTTACATCGATCAAACAATTTCTTTGATGCCCTAAAGGAATTTTTATCCGAAATAGTTGCACCCCAATATAAATAAATAATCACGCGACGCCCCTTGTTATAAATGATTGATGGGTGGGGTAGTTTTCAATATTACAAGCGTGATCATGGTCTGACAAGTTGGTTTGTAACACAGACTTATATCGAAACTAGCTTTTGCCCGCAGCTACGCTCGCGTTAACAGTATTATTTTTAATTAAGTGGGTATAGTTTTTGCGGCTTTTAGTTTTAACGTCATAATAGCTTTGGGAGCGTTCAAGTATTACGTAACGCAATTTGGGGGGAG
>BHDV01011167.1:68325-88814 GCA_005406045.1 Adoxophyes honmai
CGCGCCGCGCCAGTACACGCTGGCTTTCGCCGTCGACAGCTACCCGCCGCTCGACGAGCTTAGACTGCTTTATCGACAACTCGCGGTATATATTTATTTTATATAGTCTATGTTCACCAGGGATAGTGTAGCTTTCGAATTGTGGAAGAATTTTCCAAATCGGTCCAGTAGTTTCGGAGCTTATTCGATACAAACATACAAAAAAAATAGTATGGATTTATTGCAACTTTACTAAATAATTTAAACTTAAAAGCAATATACCTAGTAGCCCACAAGTCCTGTCCGTCTGTCCGTTTGTCACCAGGCTGTCTGACGAACCGTGACAGCTAGAGAGTTAAAATTTTCACAAATGATGTATTTCTGTTGCCGCAATAACAACAAATAATAAAAACAGAATAAAATATAAAAATAAGGGGGGCTCCCAAACAAAAAAACGTGTTTTTTTTGCTGTTTTGGTACGGAACACTTCATGCGCGAGTCCGACTCTTACTTGGCCGGTTTTTTTCTTAAAATCTCTAAACAAGCCACCATTTGTCCACAGATAAACGAGTCGTTCCAGCAGCCGGGGCGCTGGCACGACGTGGTGCTGCCCGCGCCGGCGCCGGCGGGCGCGCTGACGCACCGCGTGGCGCACGAGCTGCGCGCGCTGCAGCCCGGCGCCGTCTACGAGGCCATCGTGCAGGCCAAGAACCGCTACGGGTGGAACGAGGTGGGACAATCCTTCTGACTTTCAAGGCTGGCCAAACTCAGGCATTTGAATTTGCCCGCCCAGTGCGTCCGGCCGGAAAACAGATGGCGCGCAGAGGCGAAATGATTGTGGCCTTGTCACCTGTCTTAAAATATTTTCCTTACCTGGAAAATCGATTGATTAGTCTAGCACATTCTTACTAAACTCTTGTAACGACAGTCGTGACATCTATTGTCGACTTTAAGGAGGTGAGCCAACACTTCTAGGTTTGACTCTAGAAAATTATAAACTTAAAACTGTAACGCTATCTATCGTTAGCTGGAACGAGATGAGCCAATCCTCTTTGACTCTAGGAAATTCTAAATTTAAAACTGCTGTAAGTGCGCCTTAGCGCCACTTATCGTTAACTGGAACGACGTGCGCCCTTGTGGCTTTGACTCTAACAAATTCTAAATTTAAAACTTTTGTAGCAACCTTTAGCGCCATCTAACGTCAGCTGGAACGAGGTTAGCCCACCTGTCTGCTAGGGGCATAGAGGACAGACCCAATAGAGAAACAATGATGGCCACCCAGTCTTACAAACAGTTAAGTGTTTTGCCACTTACAAACTGTCACAGAAACTGTACAGAGCCGCTCCATAGAGAAAAAGCCACTAACGTTACGCGCGATCTTAGGCCGGCCAATAAGAGCACAGCGATCGTCGCGATGGTTTGGCGGAATCGTCTTCGAACAAATCCAATGACATAGACTCTCTACCTCTCTAGCTAGTGGGTCTGTCCTTTAAGGCTAGGGGCCTAACCTAACTTTTGCGGAATACAAATATGATGTCCAACGATTTTTTTTTCAGGTTAGCGACATTTTCCAATTCCATACCCTCGGGGGACCCCACGCGGTGCACGCAGACGAGCTCTCTCCAAACTTCTCATCAGCATCACAACACCGACTGACGGCTGCGCTTGCGCTGGCCGTATACGCCCTACGCCTTGCCTGATTGGTCGCGGACTGACCAATGGTGGAATCGCTGACCAGTATAATGATGTCAAATTGAGTTGAGGTAGTCCTACAACAGCTGACAGACGTCTATGGTTTGTTTTTTAAATCTCAGGTAGTAAATTGACAAGTGCTGATGTCCAATTCACGAATGATACCGCTTTTTACAATACAATAAAATAAGATACAAGTAGCGTGCCCATGTTATTAAAAAAAACTTCCAAAAAAAATTTCATTTTAGTATCTGGGATTGAAAAATATTCCATGTAATGTCATGACTTGGGTGGTATTTAACTATACTTCGTTTCATTTTAATTTAAAATTTAACGGTCGAATTTTGACACGTTTTAAGTAGGTAAACCAAAGGTGTAACACAAATGGTGATACCGTTCGTGTTGAAAACGTCCATAACGAACAGTTGCAAATGTCATTGTAATTGTAGTAATGATTTCCAATTTCACCTTTGCATTTCTGAGAAAAACTCAGACCGTTAAAATTCTAATTTGAAATGAAACGAAGCATGTGTTTGTAATAGTTTTAGTACGAATATTTTTGAGGTGCCCCGATCTCGCTAATCTTTCGAACAATACCATTATGTTCTATTAAGTTCTCATGTTTATTCTCTGTAACTCATTGGATAGAGTTCATTTGTAACAAAAAAAATAAACTATCTACCTAGACCTGTTCATATATTAAGTATAATACATCGTCAAAAACGATTCTGGCATCGTCCCCAAGACGCTGGCCGCGTCACCCCGCTACACGGCTACCTATCCCTAGCCTTTGAGCGAGGTAAGCGCCAGCTCTGGGGTCATCTGATGCCAGAACCATCCTTTTGCTCAGGTCTTTTTGGTGTCTGAAGACCATAGTCCCATCGTTTCAAAAGCATTATAGAGAAATTTAAAGCCATCATGATTCCGATTAGATGTCTAAAGCGGAACACAAAAATAATTCGTGCTATACCTCAACTTGGAGATTTGGCAACTAAAATCCGGTCGTGGAGCACAGCGAAATTCGAATGTTGACCCGCTGCTATCTGTCTCTGTTACACGCAAGCAGTAATATTGCCCTCACGCTCGCACAGTGCGACGCACGTACTCAAGCAAGCTCGTAAGTACTGCACGCGTGCGACAGAGATAGAGAGCAGCGGGTCAACGCTAGAATTTAACTCTGCTCCGCGACCGGCCTTTACCTATATCTGTCTAATGGCGAGTGGAAAGGCTATGACTTTTGAAATTGTAACCGACGTAAGGATTCGGTGTTTAGGAATAGGTTTTTACGTTTTTTAATAGGTTTAAGTGGATGTGGAGTTTTTTATTGGAAACTTTTTATCTATTTTGTTTTACTTTATTTGCTTTTGGGATCAGGCGCGTGTACTCAAAATACCCTTTTTAAAAAGACTACATACAATCATGCTTTTTTTTTCCACGGGATAGGTATAGTACACGAAACGTGACTTAGTCAAAACCATCACTATTTCACGTTCTGTGGCATTTCTAGCTTAATTTTAAGTTAACGAAAATATCGCAAAACATGATAATATTATTGCTGGTTGCGAAATGGTAAAACTTTATCTTTGACAGTTACGAAACGAATCTTTCTCATTCCGTAACTGGACTAAAATCGAGTTGGGAAATCTCGCAAAAGGGGAAATCAAGAATTTTTTAATGAAGACTAAAAGGTTTCCTTTCAAAAAACTCCACGGAACCCAAAAAGTAATCGTGAAACGATTACGTAACCAGAAATCAATGTTGTGAAGTACCGAGATTGTTTAATTTAGGTACCTTTGCTTATGAAAGCACAAATTCACATAACTTCCATATTAAATTTGTATTTTTTTTATTAACCCTTCTTTTTTCGCGTCGTACAATCAGCATCAAAGATAACTTGGTCAATGTGTCAAAAATAAGATCGTAAAAGTGCGCCTGTGCCCGAATGGGGTAGGCAGAGCACACGAAACGTTAACCTAGTCGAAATCATGACTATTTCAACGTACATGATAGACTAACTGTCATTTTCTAACGTCTCTAATTAGACAGTGACAGGTATAGTCTATCCCGCATGCATTTCTACTCGTGCCTTGCTGTGCTGAGTCGGCTGCCTAGAACCCCGGCCAAGTGCGAGCGTGAGTGCTCCTGGCTACTTATGAAATCCTGGTACCTCAATCGCAAGTCCGCGATTTTAAAGACACTCAAGTCGCGTCGCGCGCGAGATAGCCTACACCCGTCATTTTCTGACGTCTCTAGTTAGACAGTGTCAGATATAGTCTATCCCGCATGCATTTCTACTCGCGCCTTGCCGTGCTAAGCTGGCAGGTTTCGTAGCCATAGTGACAGGTTGCTAGCCTGTCGCCTAAACCCTTGGACCAAGTAAATAAGGACTGATAACTTGTCACTAAAGCTGAAGCCAAGACCGAAAGATCAACCAGAGATGTAAAAGTCCCTTTCTAATTGGGTGACAATGAGATTTTTGCAATATGGGACATTCAATGTCGTAATCTTACATATATCACGCTTAAATTCCCAGATGGGTTGGTTAGAGTATTTTTATGCACATTTAAAAGTTAAATTTGATCATCTACAAGCGTATAAATCTTATTTACTTCAATCAGTAAATTCAAAGCGCTTTACAATTATTAAAAATTAGTCGTCCATTTCTCTTGTTGAAAATTATCGGATAACTTATGTTAAATAAAACGAGTTTAGCTCGACATGTTTCGGACTAATTCGTAGCCCTTCATCTAGGAGCTAAACTCGATTTATTTAACGTCCGTCCGATAATTTTAAACATGAGTGAGTCTCACGGTAGTTTAATGCATAACGTCCATTTCTCTGTTTATTCGATTGTCAACTTCTGTTATATGGGGGTACACACACACACACACACATATATATACATAGGGGTATAAACCGTGACCAATTTCACAATTTCTTGCCTTTTTTTAGCATAATTTAGTTTCCTTATCTTAAGTAGTTGGCTTATCTGTTAATATTGTAGGCAAATAACGTGGCTATCACAAACTATATGAAACATAATATAATCATATAATTACGCCTATGTTCCCAGATGGGGTAGGCAGAGCACACGAAACGCGAAATAGACATAACAATGCGAATGACTATTTCACGCTTCGCAGCCACTTCTAGCATTATAGTTTAGGTTGAAAACAGATGGAAGAGGTAGGTAGCATAATAGTGTCAGGTTGTCAGCCTGTCGCTTAAAGAATACCTAAACTAAACCCATGTCCTTCCTTAGTCGCCTCTTAGGACATCCACCGAAGAAATGGAGAGTTCCTAGACCCGATACCACACGGGACCACGGGATATGAAACATAAGTAATTTTGTAAAGAATGGGCAAATATTCTGGCCACAGAATTTTTTATTTTATTTTTAATATTCTTCTTTTTTTCAATAACTGTAATAATAGTAAATAATGATGTTCTCGCAACAGAGTTAGGCATTTCGTAATCTATACAAATATTACAATTACTAGTAATTAGGAATCATTGTCAATTCCAAATTACTGGAATTGATGACCAGATTACTTATGAAAACAGAAAACCGTTTTTCAATATACGCAATTTATACCGTTTAAAGTATTTTACATAAAAAAACAATTTTATTTCATTGAAAAGGTTTGGCATTTAATTGAAGTAGTCTAGTCTGTAGTAATTTTACTTAAGTATTTGATTACCCAAGATTTAAGATTACAGCAGCGGTTTATAATGCCGATTCCAAAGAAATGAATTACAAATGTAATCACAGGAGACTATTACAGTAATTTTGATGACCTAGGTAATGAATTACTGAAGAATCACAATTACTTGAATGTAACCGTGTAATTAATTCCAATAGTAATTGATTACGCCTAATACTGTCCCACAATGCAAAAAATCATGGTCAATGTAAGGATTATAGCGACTTAAGGGGTTACCATTACAAAAAAAGTAGACTTGATAGTGAATATGTTGTCTATTAAATTAAGTGTATATTAAAATCAAATAAATTAATGCGATTCTAATTCTTTGACACAAAACCGTTAAAATAAAATTATTTTATGAATTTTTCAGGTAAGTTTCTTGAGTGATGTTTTTTTTTTGACGTAAAGATTTTTTTAGGCTGGCAAGATTGGCATGAGGAGTGAGCGAGACAAACTGCTCCCTTCTTGCTGGCTCACCTGTCCTCAACTTGCCTCTATGTAGTATTTCCCAAGTGCGCAATCATGTTAAGGGCCGATAGGACCTTCTTACATCAATGCCTAAACCACACCTACCTATCTCCTTAGTACTGCCATAATAACGTCATGAGACATAACTTTTGAGAAATTCGTCTCGATTTTAAAGGCTCAATCACACTGAGCCGTTCATCTAATGCGGTCGCCGCTTATTCCAAACTACGTCGGTCAATGAACTTTAGCTAGACTGTCTGCCGACGGCCACCGCCTGTCTGTGACAGCTGCCGCTCGCGAGTAACACATGGCGAATGTAGTGTGATTGCCGCTGTAGTTTTCCACTTGATCGTATTTTTAGCACTTTGATCATTTTTATATCTTTGCTGCTAACTGTTTTATGACTGCACAGTGTCTGCAAAACATGTGCATTTATAATGATTTTTAGCTTTGATTTATTTGTCCTTTGTACGCACAAAATATTTTTTAAATCTAACTAAGCAGTGGCTCCAATAAATAGTTTATTTATAAAAAATGGCAACACTAAATGCATCAAATCGTCTCCGAACTGAATCTTTTAAGTACCTAGATTTATTTTTATATTCGCATTTATTATAATTATAAGCATGTTTCTTTTTTACAGCGTGCAACTCTAACTAAATATAGTTTTTTACGTAACCATAGATTAAATACGAAAAATTATTTGTCTGTTATCTAAGTCGATCGCGGTAGTTGTGCAAACATACCACTTGGTGGAGCTGTCTCAGTTTTAATTCAAATTGATGCGTATCAAACGTTTTTTGACCGAACGCTGTTGCTTAACAATAATTTTCGTGAACGACTGATTTCTTAAACAGTGTTTTCTTGAACCGGAATTGCTGATTTAGAAGTAAAAATGTAAATATAGACTGTATGTCATTGATGATAAATGCTAAAGTCTGGCAAGTGAATAATGAGAACGCAAAACGGCGGGAAATTTAAAGTCTTAAAATGGCAACACAAAAATGACGCTACTGATAACCTCAATTTCTGTGTTTATGCTGACATTTGCATATGAACTAATACTAATTTTAGGTCAAGGTTATCCAGAGTATGATGTTAACAATACAAACAACTGACATAGTTGCCGTATTTCGAATCATATTCTCAACTTTCAGTTGCCAAACTCTACAGTCGCTCGGAGTGTCATTTGAAAAATGCATAAAGATTTAGATACTTTTATTAGCTGTATTTCTCTCTAGCAGTAAAGTTTAAGTTAATAATAATATCTTTTATAACAATTACGTGTTATTGACAAACCCCTTAAGATGACAACTTATTGTAAATCCTATTATGTACTGGCTCCGTATTTTGTGCAGCGATGTGATTGAATATTAATTAATAATTGATGTTAATAAAACATTTCCAATTGTAAAGGTTACTAATTTGATCACAACAAAAGAAGATGTATTTTTAAAACTTTGTGCCTCACTTTAACATTTGTGTGAAACTCTTTAGTTTTTTTTATGAGACTTATAATGCCATGTCCTGTAATTATAATGGAATAAACGGATCTCTAAATTGTCTTGAGGGTAGTTTAAAATTTCCAATATGGCAACATTTTTAATGTCAATCAATCAGTCGTACATTTGTAGCGACCTCTAGCCCCACCTGTCGTCGAGTAGTAGAAATTCTCCAAACGTCATCTAAGTTTCTACATCATGTGGACTTCCAACTTTCTCTCTGTGGACTTCGGTCTCCATGCATAACGTCGGCCCGGAGGACCAAAATGACGTACAAATAGGAGCTGCGTGTGAGCAGACTTCCGTCGACATTGTTTCTGTGTCGATTCTAATCGGGGAAAAAATCCTACTTTGAAAATAAGCTTAAGTAAAAAGTGACACCGGTAAAAATGCTACTAATCTGGAGAATTTTACTACTAGGAAATAATGATTTGGGTGAAAAT
Organism: Adoxophyes honmai; assembly: GCA_005406045.1. Lineage (NCBI taxonomy): Eukaryota > Metazoa > Arthropoda > Insecta > Lepidoptera > Tortricidae > Adoxophyes > Adoxophyes honmai. The sequence goes on from BHDV01011167.1 coordinate 76,117, forward strand.
TATCTAACTAGTCGTCGCCTGTTATCACATCCACGGATGAAATGGAAATGTGCTTTGTAGTCTCAATTATGTTGATCCTTTTATTTCATTGCAAAAATATCGCTGTAGTTTGATATTTTTCTCATTATTCTTGATATCTAAACATCCATCATAAATGAATTTATTAACGTGTAGTAATATTATAATTAAGCAATAAAAAGTGTTAGTGATACAGCTATTTAGAATTAAAGTGTATTTAAAAGATCTCTAGTTTCTAAAGTTTTTTTTAGTGCAATATTAAGTTTTAATGAAACATAAGCAATATTGGTACACATCGTTAGGGCTTATTTTAATATTTTATAAGAGATTTTAGCGAAATTTATTTGTATGTGGGAAAATGGATCACTGCCTTTCTTTTAACTAGGATCTAGAACCTAAAATACATACCGAGATTTTGGCCATCTGACGTGAAAAAAATTAGCTGTAATTTTTTCTAGAAAAATATTGGAGGACTAAAATTGTATATTGTTGGGCTGTAGAATGGCCTTTTTGTAATATTTTCATTTCTTTGGAAAGAAAGGATTCTGTAAGTAGATAATAAACGTGTAAGTTTATTATAGACTTGTTTTTTATTTACCCTTTATTACACCCTTATTACATATAATGTGCCTACAATAGGAAACTGTATCCTGTAGTGTAGTAACATTATACATACATACGTCATGGCTTTTATTAAAGCTACAGGCACAATTCCTTGAATGTATGAGGTTGGTACATACGCAGATGGAATGAAAACCAATATTAACTTTGTCAAAAACTGTAATTGCTATATTTTTTTATTTATTAATGTACTATTTATTTACATTCTTGTTTCATTACATGCTTATTGTTTCTTTCTATTCTCGATTCTGAACACTCCACAGTGTTTGAAAATTGTGCAGAATCGCGAATAAAAAGAAACAATAATGGCTCGAGTGTTTTTTTGCATTTATTCGAGCGTTTGAACCGTCTCATTCATTTGGACACTTTTCTGTAAAAATTAAAGAATATTCTGATACCATCGTTTAGTCATCTATTAGAGGAACAGGCACTCTTAACAAATAGTCAAAAACGATATCCAAATTCACAAAAAAATCAGCCAGATGAATGAGACGGTTGAAACGCTCGAATAATCGCCCCTTTAAGCACTTATCCCAATTATTTCTTAATATTCGTGATTCTGCACAATATTCTCCACTCTGGAAATTGTGCAGAATCGCGAATAGCAAGAAACAAGTCTAGCTAGTGGTTCGTGACAGCCTAGCGACAGACAGACAGCGAAGTCTCAGTAACAGGGTCCCGTTTCACCTTTTGGATAGAACCTCTTTAGGAGACGGTTTGACGAACTATAGAAAAAAAAACTTTTTTTATTCGTCCGCGCCGTCAGCCCCCAGCTCTTGTAGGGCGCGGGCAGCTTGAGGTGCACCGTGCTGACGTGGAGCTTCATCGAATTGGACTGAGTGAAGAACTTTCCGCACTAATAAAAACCAATGCTCATTTTGTCAAAAACTTTATTGCTTCTTTTATCTATTAATATACTACGTACATATTTACATAAAATAATAAATTTACAAGCTTTTAAATAGAAACACCTGTCGCGATGTTTAAGCGCTTATGCCATAGTTTCTTCAGATTCGCAATTCTGCACAGTATTCTCTACTCTGAAAACTGTGCAGAATCGCTAATTGGAAGAAATAATAATAGCTCGAGTGTCTTTAAGTGCTCATCTAGATTATGCACAATATTCTGCACTCTTTGAAAATTGTGCAGAATCGCAAATAGCAATAAACAATAAAAGCTAGTGTCTTCAAGAGCTTATGCCACTAATTTCATCCTATTCGCAATTCTGCACACTAGTCTTTGAACACTGCAGATACAGCCTGGTGACAGACGGACAGACGGACGGACGGACAGCGAAGTCTCAGTAACAGGGTCCCGTTTCACCCTTAAGAGTACGGCCCCTTTAGGGACGGTTTGTCGAACTAGTTTTTTTTTTTTATCTAGTTTTTTTCTCTTTTTTTTTATTCGTCCGCGCCGTCAGCCCCCGGCAGCCCCTTGAGCGCCAGCTGGAGCGCCCGGGCTTCGCTCTTGTTCCTTCTGTTCTTGCTCTTGTAGGGCGCGGGCAGCTTGAGGTGCACCGTGCTCACGTGGAGCTTCATCGAGTTGGACTGAGTGAAGAATTTGCCGCACTCCGGGCACGGGTAGGGCTTTAGGCCCGTGTGGACCTGGAGTTAAAGAAATTAGCGATATTATTCACGTACACGGACACACGCTAACACAAACACGCAAGCACGCACACTAACGCGTGCCACGTACACTTTAGTATTGTAAGTAGATGATAAAGTATGCGTGTGTGTGTTCTAGTATATAAGGCTCTCTTATTCCTAATAAACCAGATTTGATTTACTACTTTCGCTGCTGTCACTTGATTCTAACATCTATCCCTACAACACAAGTACGGACTGACGCACGCACGGAAGGACACTCTCACACATTCACATGCATTTAATCTCACACACGCACATACATAACACGCACGCACGCAAACACAAGAACGATCGCGCACGCATGAGCCACAATACACACACTCGCACACAAACTCACGCACGCTCAGTACACGCACATGCAACACACTCTCAGTAGCCGAAATAAAACTTATGTTGGTTGATCAAATATGACAGCGGACAAATAGGAAATTATGAACCTATTTCATCGTTAATTTAATTTGAAAGCAGTTAATTTCTTTGCTGTGGTGCAGCTAAGTTTGAACAAAACCTTATCTATAGTTTTTGAGACATTCAAGTTTGTAATTACCCGGTCGTGGCGGATGAGCGCTGCCTTGTTGGTAAACGCCTTGGGGCAGTGCGGGCACTCGTACGGCTTTTCTCCCGTGTGTGTCCTCATGTGGATCTAAAATCAAATAAAGAAAATGTAAGTATAAGCCGTAAAGTGCTCTTGTACACATTTTTAAGTCTCGTATGAGTATGTACGTTAGTAAGTGTGTGCGTGAGCATGTGTTATGCGTGTTTGCGTGAGTACTCGTGCGTGTGCGTGCTTGTGCGTGTGGTTTAGTTTGGATTTTGTGTATGCGTGTGTATGCGTCTGTGGGTGCGTTTGCGTGTATGCGTGAATACTTGTGCTTGTAATGGGTGCATGTGTGCGTGAGTACGTGTGCGTCTTTAATGCGTGCATGTGTGCATGAGTACGTGCAGCCCCGGATCTAGGGGGGAGGCAACCGGGGCATCTGCCCCGGGCGGCAGTTTCAGGGGGCGCCAAAATGCCACCTATTATACATTAGTGTTAATCAAACGCTCACGAGAGGGGGCGCTATATCAAGTTCTTGCCCCGGTTCGAAAGAATTTGCCCCGGTTCGAAAAAATCGTAGATCCGGGGCTGGGTACATGCGCTTGTGTTATGGTTGCGTGTGCGTGTATTATGTTTGCGTGTTATGCGTGACTATGCGTGCGTGAACGTGCGTGCGTACCTGCAGGAACATTGGCATGGTGAACCGCTTGGGGCAGAGCGTGCAGGCGTAGGGCTTCTCGCCCGTATGCCTCCGCTGGTGGTAGCGGAGCGCTGCGTTCGACTGCGAAACGTAACATTACACTTAAAACGGATGCATCACTAGTAGTGAAATAAAACAGATGTACTAACTACTAATAAAAGACTGAAATAGGTTAAGGTGTATTCAGAAGGATTTTCTCAAAATCATTATTTCCCTGTTGCAAAATTTCTATTCCCATTTTTCCCCAAAAGACTTTTTTACCCACGTTAAACATTAAACTACCGTGAGACTCACTCATGTTGAAAATTTTTCGGATAACTCACGTACATTAAATCGAGTTTAGCTCGACATGTTTCGGACTAATTCGTAGCCCTTCATCTAGGAGCCGCGGCGGCCAAGCAGCCAAGCGTAAACTGCGCGCCTCCGCTCTCTTCGCGCGAACATGTCGAGCTAAACTCGATTTAATATACGTGAGTTATCCGAATTTTTTTAAATTCTTTTTACTCAGTTTAGTTTTTTACTAAAGCTTATTTTCAAAGTAGCATTTTTTCCGGTTAGAATCGACACAGAAATGTAGGTAGGTCTATACTAGAGACCGATAGGTACTTTAAAGATGGTAAACAATCTTGACGTGTCTTTTTATTTAAACAATTTAAACATACACTTTATAAATCAAAATCTTTACATTTTACAATTTAAATAGGTATGAAAAAATCATTTACTTTCATAATTGAATTGTATATTGTAACGATTTTCATTTTTAGACTGTGTATTTCAATAAAAAGACATGTCAAGATTGTTTACCATCTTTTAAGTACCTATCGGTCTATAATATAGCTTATGTTACGTTTTCATCGACCCGTAGGGCCAAAATAACGTAGGAATAGTCACACCGTCGACACTGTTTCTGTGTCGATACTGAGAAAAATGCTACTTTGAAAATAAGCTTTAGTGAAAAACGAAACTGGGTAAAAAGTCATTTGGGGAAAAATGCAAACAGAAATTTTGCTACTGGGAAATAATAATTTTGGGAAAATCATCTAACCAGTCCCCGTCAGGCCATTTGTATTCAAATTCAAAATTCAAATTTCAAAACTTTATTTATGCAAGATGCAAGAGCATTTTTACACGTCATTTTTGATTTTACCAGCGCTTCGGAAAGACCATCATTGCCAAGAAGAATGCGCCGCAAGAAACTTGGCAGAAAGTCATTTTTTCAAAGCAAAGTCAAATAAATTACAAAAAAAAAATACAAAAAAATGGTGAAAATTTACATAAAAACAAACATAGTGTACTAAATGTGGAGGCAGGATATTTAAGTAAAAGCATGTAAAGTCTGAGATCGAATTAGAGATCAAAAATGTGAACAAACATGTTGCCATTGCTTTATTGTTATGAATCAATAAACTAAAAGTAGTTGAAAAATTAATACAATTAGTACAATTATATCAATTAGTAACAAAAAAGGTTGACTACATCTGGAATTTCACTTGGATATTGACAGTTGTTTGTTTACATTTTTGATCTCTAATTCGATCTCACACTATACGTTTGCGTGTGCACTCACATTGTAGGCGCGTCCGCAGACATCGCAGACTTTGCTCCGGTTGGGCTGTTTACTGGACGCGGCGGCCGGCTCGCCGTCCGGCAATCGGTCGGAATGGACGCGCTTCCGGTGCACTGTACTATGTATGTATGTATGCGTGTGCACTCACATTATAGACGCGGCCAGCTCTTCATCCGGCGTGATGTATGTTTGAGAAAGACTCCAATAGAGAGATCTCTCCAGGCAGATGTTATTGTATTTATGCAACCGAATGTCGAAACTTCGTTAGTAAGATTTTTATTGATATACCATGGACGTCCGTAGCAAGTAGTTCGGCCATTCGGCGATAGGGGGCTTCACCAGTCAGTTAGTTCGGCTGTTCGACAATAGGTGTCGCTAGGGCGCTTCACCACAAGTAGTTTGGCCGTTCGACGATAGGTGGCGCTATATGTGGCCTTACATTCGAGCGTAACAACCGTCTCGTTCATCTGGAGACTTTTTTGTAAAAATGGAAGAATATTCTGATACCGTCGTTTAGTCATCTATTAGAGGAACAGGAACTCCTAACAAATAGTCAGAAACGATATCTAAATCTGCAGCAGATTCATATAAAATCTAGCCAAATGAATGAGGCGGTTGAAACGCTCGAATAATCGCCATGTATGTATTCACTCACATTGTAGGCGCGGCCGCAGACGTCGCAGACTTTGCTCCGGTTGGGCTGTTTACTGGACGCGGCGGCCGGCTCGCCGTCCGGCAATCGGTCGGAATGGACGCGCTTCCGGTGCACTTGGAGGGAGCGCTTGATTGTGAACGTCTTGGGGCACTGCGGGAAGGGAAATGTGGACATGTTAGTACATGAAACTATGCGCTTAGAAGACTTCTTGCCCGTAGGTCTTACTCTATGAAGCGGAAGTATGTATGTTAGCACCCTCTGACGATAACAACGATCTTGCGCATAATAAAACATCCATCGAATGCACAACGAAGATCTACCGTAGGAGGGCGCTGCGATCGTACTGAGCAACACTGTCAAGAAATAATTCACCAGACCATGACTTTGCTACTTGTCAATATAAGTGGACAAGATTAATGAGTGCATATCTTACTAATATTATAAACGTGAAAGTTTGTGAGTATGGATGGATGGCTGTATGGATGGATGGATGGATGTTTGTTACTCCTTCACGCAAAAACTACTGAATGGATTTTCATGAAACTTTACAGTAATGTAGCTTATACATCAGAATAGCACATAGGCTACAATTTATAAAGATTTTGTTTGAATTTTCCAAAATATGACGATAAGTGTCGAGAAAGTAGGAAAAAATCAAATGTCTGCTGGCTATTCTGGCGGGCGCTTCCTACTAATACTTCCGAAATCTCTTCTGTGTTAGCCCGAATTTAACGCGTGCGAAGCCGCGGGCAGAAGCTAGTGTTTAATAAATATTTACATGCTGGATACGGGTCGCTTCCAACAGGTACTTATGGAAGTCTAAAGGGGAGGTCTATGTTCAGCAGTGGACGTCTTATGGCTGAAATGATGAAATATTTAGGAGAAACATTGGTACACACCGATGTGACTTATATTTTTGGTATGTACTACTGTATGTATGTATGTGTCCGATGACTCAATAATTCACAGCAAAACAGGTCGTCGGCCGCGTAGAATTTTGCGAAAATGTGGGCATAAAACATTTTTTGCCTCTCGTTTGAAACCTTACAGATCTTGATATGTTCCGGTGACATGTATGTATGTATGTATGTACTCACGAACTCGCAGCAGAAGACATCGTCAGGCGCTGGCCTAGGCGGCCGGCCGCTGAGGTCCTGCTCTATGAGCCGGAAGGCCGGCGCCCCGCGGCACGCAGCGCCGTGCTTGCGCTCGAAGTGAGTGTTGTAGGCCTTCTCGCTTGGGTACAGGATCTTGCACTGCGAAGGGAAATTATTACGTCAAATGCGTATCATACATATGTATGTATTCAGCTTAAATCATCTCAATTGACTGATCTCCCTCAATGGAATAATTAAAACTCAAGATTACGCGTGTAGCGCTCTATCATCGAACGGCCGAACTCCTTACCTCGTGAAGTGCCCTAGCGCCACCCTTCGTTAACGGCCGAACTACTTTTTACGGACGTCCATGGTATACCAATAAAAAAACTACATCCCCTAACAAAGTTTCGACGTTCGGTTGCACACTAACTAACTACTATACTAACTACTAAGACTAATATGGCCGTGGCCGCACGATCTACACGACGCTTTACACAACTTTCACATTTATAATATTAGTAGGAAGTAGAATGTAGAACCATTTCAGATAAACATTTCCATCATATCACACATTACATATATGCCTAACGGTTTTGGCAGTGCCCGCCAGAATAGCTAGCAGATGGTAGATTTCATACTACTTACTTGACACTTCTCGTCGTATTTTGGACAATTCAAACAACATCTTTATCAATTGTAGCTTACGCGTTATTCTAATCATTAGAATCTAATGTATAAGCTACATTACTGTAGTATCATTAAAATCCATTCACTTTTACGGTCTATATCATTATTGTCGACTCACCAAATCGCATTTGTAATAGATGACTTGCTCGGGAGCTTTATGAGCAGGCCGGTGCTCCTCTACAGTGTAGTCTTGCATCTCTTGCATCTCTCCCAGGTCTTGCTCCTCGTCTTGCTCTTCCTCATACTGGAAGAAAGAGAGAGAAACTGTTAGTTATGCCCGTCAACTTAAAAAAAAAACATACAATCTCTCTTGTATTCCCAAATGGTAGTAGCCAGAGTACACAAAACGCTACATAGTCGAAACCATAACCATTTCACGCATCGTGGCCACTTCTAGCAATATTTTTGGGATTTTGAGACTTTTGAGTAGGCAGGTATACACAGATTTGCAATTTGCTAGACGTGGCGCTGGATTTTTGAATCCATGTGCTCTGCCTACCCCTCATGGGAATACAGGCGTGAGAATATGTATGTATGTATGTAGGTATACACAAAACCATTATTACATGACTACATCACACTTCGCAGCCACTTTTAGCATAGTTTGAGGTTTAGATACTTCTAAGGAAGAATAGTGACAGGTGGCTAGCCTGTCGCCTAAAGCATACCTAAACCTATGTCCTTAGTCCCCTCTTACGACATCCACGGAAGAAATAGAGAAGTGTCATTAAAAACTCCGAAACATTATTCATTGCTGATTATTACTCACAACACATCATTCATTAATACCTATTCTACTAACACACACACAAAAAAAAAGAATTTATTTGTAAAAATATGGTACTTAATTCACCTGAGTGATCAACAGGGTCTCAGGGTCCACATCGGGTGTTTCTGCCGCTTCAGTTGCCTCAATCGCTTCAGCGGCTTCGGCGCCTTCGTCCGCCGGCTCGGGCTCCTCGGTCAGCGTCAGGAGCCCCCCGTGGACGCGACTGTAGTGGATGTTGAAGTACTCTTCGCTGGCAAAGATCTTGTGGCACTGCAAACAAAATGAAACAATTCAAAATTCAATCCGTACTAATATATAAATGTGAAAGTGTGTTTGTTTGTCCGTCTTTCACGGCTTAACGGAGCGATGAATTGACGTGATTTTTTTAGGTAGAGATAGTTTAGGGCATGGAGAGTGACATAGGCTACTTGTTGTCTCTTCAAAACCCCCCATTTCCTTAAAGTGAGGGGTGGAAGTTTGTGGAGAATTCCGCAATTTTCAATGTAGAAAGCTATAAATTGGTGTGTGCTATCTCTTCTGTGCTACCCCGAACTTAACGCGAGCGGAGCTGCAGGCAAAAGCTAGTACATACATACATACAATCATGCCTATGTTCCCAAACGGGGTAGGCAGAGCATACGAAACGTAACATAGACAAAACCGTGATCTTGGCTATTTCACGCTTCGCAGCCACTTCTAGCGTAATTTTAGATTTGAAAACAGATGGAACAGGTATAATAGTGACAGGTTGCTAGCCTGTCGCCTAAAGCATACCTGAACCTACTTCCTTAGTCTCTTCCTACGACATCCACGGAAGAAATGGAGAGGTGTTATTCTAGACCCGACACCACACGGGTACAGTTAGTCTATCTCACATAAAAATGCTTCATACATATGTTTGGCAAAGGCTGTACACATTATACATACATACATACATACATAACGTCACGCCTCTTTCCCACAGGGGTAGGCAGAGACTACTTTGTTCCACTCGCTACGATCCTGACATACCTCTTTTGCTTCATCTACATTCATTAATCTCCTCATACATGCTCGTCAGTTTCGGGTACTCCTGACCTGACCTGTTTCTAAAACGCACATGTACACATAACACTTACAATTTCACACTCGTAATAGTAGGCCGTTTCCACTGCTTCCGTCTCCGTGTCCGGTTCAGTCTTGATGTTGACATCATGGATGTGGTCGGAGACGAGGTGGTCCTCCAGGATCTGCTCTGCAGTTGGCTCCAGCTTCAAGGCATGCGTTGACTGGTAATGAACGTTGAAGTCCGCCTCGGTGTAGAATATTGTGTTGCACTGAAAAAGAAGATGTAATATTATTGATTTTAGTGTTAATAGATAAATTCATAACTATATAACACACACTTGCATTCCCAAAAGGGTTAGGCATGATTTTTAGTTACCAAGTTTGATATAATAGTGACAGGTTGCTAGGCTGTCGCCTAAACTATACCTTTACCTATTATTTATAATATTACCTAGAATATTTATATTCTATCAATGTCGCATGGACACAAACATAAATCTAATTCCACAAAAAATACATACATACATACATACATACATACATATTCTCACGCCTGTATTCCCAAGAGGGCAGAGCACATGAATTCAAAAATTCAGTACCACGTCTAGCAATTTCAGGGTATCCAGATGGTTAAACTAAAAATACAACAAAACAATTACCACGTCACATTGGTAGCATATCTCCTCATTAATTTCCTCCTCAGCCTCCTGCGCTTCGCTCTTAACCACCACCTGGCTTGGTTCCACTTGAACCTGCAGCGTCTCCGTCTCCTGGACCGGTGCTGTCTCGAGCCTCATGAGCCCGGTGAAATTCTTCAAGCTCTGAATAAGACTTAGCGAGTCAATCCGTTTTAAGTTCTGTAGTTTTATAACCGGCGGTTTCTTTTTCTCATTTTTGTAGGTTTTCGGTTTTAAGTTCACTTTGGTTTGAATTGGTTCTTTTTTATGGCAGCTACTGTGTTTGAGCAGCTGCGCTTTGGTTGCGAAGACTGCGGGGCACTGAAAAAATATCACAAATATTTTAAATGTGAATGTCATTCATATTCATATTTATTTGGCAACATTCAAGTACACAAAAATATGTCTTACAAGAGTATGTCTGTTAAGTACTTCTTAATAGGCAAACGGTTGGAGCAATTTTGGTAATATTTGGCATTCAGGAAGATGACACCCCGGATTAACACACAGGCTTTATTCTGGTAAAAATGCAGTTTCCTTGCGCGTTTATGTTATATCAAATTAGGGAGATGGAGTTGTTGACACAGAGAGTTTTATTTATAAATTGCAAACTTACTATACTACCCATGTATTATGTTAATTAGTAATTCAGTTGAAGCGGGCATATGCTGATCAATTTAAAAAGTTAGAAGTCCCCGTTTTAATTTTAAATTCAATATCTTACAAATTTTACCTTATAAATTGGCTTTTAAGTAAAGAACCATCATTTTTATCCTATATGATTAAGAGCAACTATGTCACAGACATAAAGACACAGAAATTAATAACACAATCACAGAAACAGAAACTAATAAGACATGTAACTAATAACACATTTTATAGAGGCAGGTTAAAACTGAGTGGAAAAAGGCAAAAATAAGATCATAACATGAAAAAAATCCGTAATTATGGAAGAAATATGACACACTGGAAAATAATAACAACTCCTTTAAACGATCCTCGAAACCCTAATCAATTTATGGTTGTTCTCATCTCATAGGTGCCGGTAAGGACATTCTGGAGATGGATAGGTAAATATTATTCATGTTTATTTACTTGACAGTACGCACTACTAAGAAACTACTAATCTTAACAATAGCAAATCCTCCATCGGCCGAAGTGTTATGTTATGACAGCATGTTTTAAATACTTACAGCATCACACTGAAATACATCGACACTTCCATGGTCGTTCGCGAGATGGACATTTAGAAAATCCTCGTTTGGAAAATTATCACCACACTCACAGATAATATACTGAGTAGCAACAGCAGTCTTATCCATTACAACAGATAAATTATTAGAAGATTTTATTCATGTATAATCTGTCCGAAGACACACTTTTCGTGGATCTGTCGCGTCGCCAGCAACAAAATGGCGGCTCTGCTCTTTTGCGGTTGCATTAACTACCAAATCTATAATGGCTTCTAATATCAACTCTATTGCTTTAAGATACGAGTCATTTGTGACCAATTAGTTTTGATGGACGTAAATTGAAATGGTAATTTTGTAAAGGAAATTACGTCATGCAGTCTCGAGTCGGCCAACGGATGTTGCCAGTAGTAAAGAAATAAATCTACCAAAACTATACGCTTGATAGTGCATGGAATTCCTTAAGCTAAGTTCGAGGTGACGAATGTATTTTTTCACTTTGTTTCTCATAGTAAAATTAAAAAAAGAGTTTTATTGTTTACTTCTTATAATGTGTGATTTTGGTTTGTTTCAGTCTGCGGATCAATGAAAACAACAAAATACATATAAAACCACGATTTATTGATACAAATAAATATACATTATTCGACGGCACATTACAACACAGCCAACGTCATTTTATTCGTTTTTATTCCGCCTATGGCGGTAGGGCGCCGGCATTTTGAGGTGAACAGTCTTTACGTGCATTTTCATGGAGTTGGATTGGGAAAAGGCCTTGCCACAGTGCTGGCAAATGTAGGGCTTCGCTCCTGTGTGAACCTGTAAAAAAAACAATTAAATCTTTTTACTCAACTTTACACCTGAAATTTTATCTTTTATTTAGCGAAGATAATTTTATCCGAATTTTTGCAAAGAATTTAATAACAAAACCAAACTTCTGTACTTGTTTTGAATGGAACGTACCCGATCGTGCCTGTTGAGGGCAGCCTTATGTTTGAAAGCTTTCGGACAGTGCGTGCATTTGAATGGCCTCTCACCCGTATGTGTTCTTAAGTGTATCTGAAAAAAAAAATATTTTTTTTCTTCAGTTGATGTCGTAAGCGGCAACTAAGGAAATCCCTACTAATATTATAAATGCGAAAGTAACTCTGTCTGTCTGTCTGTTGCGCTTTCCCACTTAAACCTCTCAACCGATTTTGATGAAATTTTGCATAGACAATCTTTAGACCTTGAATAATTTTAAACAAAAAAAAACCGACTTCAAATTAGCAATATTTTAAAAATATTCTGTTTACTGAATGTAAAATCTTGACTTCATCAACAAATTACCGAAAACGCCGTACATCTCCATATAAAATTTGAAGAGTTCCCTCGATTTCTCAAGATTCCATCATCAGATCTGGTTTCGTGCCAATGGGACCAATTTCGAGTTATACCCTTTCGATTAAAAAAAAAATTTTGAAAATCGGTCCACGGGTTTTCG